>PVJX010026458.1:0-25829 GCA_004027295.1 Dolichotis patagonum | reverse complement strand
CCTCAAAATTCAAAGACCCAATCCAAAAATGGGCATCTGAAATGAATACACAGTTCTCAGATGAAGAAATACAAATGACAAATAAATACATGAAAAAATGTTCATCATCATTAGTCATGAGAGAAATGCAAATTAAAACCACACTGAGATTCCATCTCACTCCAGAAAGAATGGCCAAGATAGAAAACACTACCAACAAGTGTTGGAGAGGCTGTGGGGAAAAAAGAACTCTTCTGCACTGTTGGTGGGAGTGTAGACTGGTTCAACCACTGTGGAGGTCAGTCTTGAGATTCCTCCAAAAGCTGGGTCTGGAGATCCCATTTGACCCAGCTATTCCACTTCTAGGAATATTCCCAGAAGAACTGAAAACATCATACCACAGTGATATATGTGCACCCATGTTTATAGCAGCACAATTTGTAATAGCCAGATCCTGGAAACAACCTAAGTGCCCATCAACTGAGGAATGGATAAAAAAGTTGTGGTATTTTTATACAATGTGATACTACTCAGCTATAAAGAATGATCACATTGAGATATTTATAAATAAATGGACACAACTTGAGACCATACTCATAAGCGAAATAACCCAAACTCACATGTGTAAATACCGTATAGTCTCCCTAGTATGAGAGTTGATAAGTGTGTATAAGATTTTATGGTAGTCATGATTCCCCATTTCATTGCTTAGAAGCCTTTCAATGTTTTCATTCATCAGTTGGAATGGTTTTATTCTGCTTTGTTTGACTTTATTATGTGTGATTATATGAACAGCTGTTTTGAAGAAAACAAAACATTATGACAGCTATTGCTGATTCAATATCGTCTTTTTAAAAATTTTTTAAAAATTTTATTTAAAGAGAAAAAAACAATACAGAAAAAAGGTTAGAAACAATACAGAGCCTAAAAAAAAAAAACATAAAGAAATCACTAGTTGACAAACCACATACTGTCCTCCCAGAAATAGCTGTTCATGTTACAAAATTAAGGCATACAAAGTGAACAAACAGTGACGCTGCAAACAGTTCTGTTCAACAATACAACAAAAACCTGGTAATATGGTTATCAATCCCACGCACTTAAACATACATGCAGTTATATCCTTTAGAGCATTTTCTTTTCCTCTTTTTGCTTTTTAAGTACATTATCTGTTTAGTTATATTATGTTTCAGCTTTCTCAGTACCTTATTGATCTGTTTTGTTGTTGTTACTTCATTTTTAATCTCCTTATATAATTTTGTTGTTTTGTTTTTGAGTTTCTCGGCATTCATGTCACATGGATCAGCTTTGGTGGAGTTGGGAGTTTTTGGAGGTATTTTGTTACCTTATTTTCTCATGTTCTCTTGTTTTATTTTTATTTAATTTTTATTAATAAAAATTAAATAAAATTATTTAATATACAACAAAACAGGATGGAAAAAATCCAATTGACACAGTGCAGTGAAATTGGCACAGAACATCACAGCAGTTCACCAGGACAACAGTAATAGGCAACACTGTATATGTCATTGTCTTCACAATAGTTGTTCTTCTACTAGGTACAGCAAAATCAAAAGAAATACAACATTATAGAACACATCAACACACAGTATTGAATACAGCAACACCGTTAATCAGGACAAAGAAAAAGGGCAATAAAAATATCTGTCTTCAGAGATAATAGAAGGAAACTCCCCCCCACTTGCTGTACCAAATATGTCACCTCCTAAGAGATACCCAGATCCCTGGATCCCAATTGTTAATGGGGGGGTGTGTGGGGGGGGTGTGGTATGTTTGATTCTGAGCCCGCGCCCTGGTAGGCAGCAGCCTGGTTGCTGGTTGGCTCAGCACCCTAAGTTCCAACATGGCGTGGATCTCAGGAAACGCTCTTGCTTCTTATTTCCCTGCCCTGGGGTGGCCGCGGCTTGCCAGACCACAGTTACTTACCAGGGCGGCAGGCTGGTTGCTGGTTGGCTCAGCGCCCTAAGTTCCAACATGGTGCCAATATCTTCTTGCTTAGTAGAAGTCCCACCATGCTTCTATTCTATTACCATCGGTTCTATCATGTTGTGTCTCATTGGGATTTTAATATATGTAATAGCATAAACAATTTTTTATTGAAAATGAGATATTATATTACCCATTGATCATTCTCTGTTATTCAGTTCAGAATGCCCTGTAATTCTTTCATTCTTTGAATGGTTTTATCCTATTTTGTTATGTTTGATATTATTGTATTTGTAGCTATGCTCAACTATAGCTGAGAAAGATATATTATGATAACTACTGCTAATGTCCAGTTGTCTTATTGTAAAGTACTGTGTTGCCTTACATTGTTCTATTCTGATCCGCTTTTTTCTGCCCTCTTTTGTTTTATTCTCTTTAAAATTAAAAAAAAGAAAATGGTATTGAAAGACACTAAAGATCTGAGTAAGTGAAGGGCAATCTATTTAAAATACATATGTATGTATTTTAATATTTATTTATTTATTTATTTATTTGGAGTAAAATATAAATTTAATTCAATTTCTGCAAAAAAAAAACCCCTCAAAATATTCAATAAGCTATAAGATAATAGTAAAATTTTCATGGAAGGAAAAAGAGGGTTTTATCAATGTGTGATTTTATATTTTAAAAAATGAATCTCCTTACAGAGTATTTTCATTTAAATTTTTGTTAATGTTTTTGTTTACCTTTTGGCTTATATGTTCCTTTGTTGCTCCCTCTCCTCTAGTGTGTATTAATTTTGCTTGTGCTTCTGAATTGTAGTCTGTTTGGTTCATCTCAATTGTCAGCGGTTACATGGCAATTACATTATTGTGCTACTAGGACTGGATAAATTGCTCAAACCAAAGGAACATATACAAGAGCTAAGTTGTCAAAGCATATTGTTGTCAACAAAGTAAGTATGTACTGTTGACAACATTCATGTCATTTTCTTTAAGCTCAATCTGAATTAAAGAAACAACACATACAAAGTATCAAGAAAAATCATAAACATACAAACTTCAACTTGGTAAACAACTTCCATTTTTCTTGATCGACTTACTATATTAGAAATAAAAACAGAAAGTAAGCATCACATACTTTCAGAGAAGTTTTTTAAAAGTTTTCTGGGGAAAAAAAAACAGTAGACAAGAAAGTATACAATAGGAACTCCAGTGAGACGTATCATAGACTATGGCACCTGTAGTGAAGGAAAGCTATTACCATGTTCTAGGAATGTAACCACTGCGAATATTAAGAGGCGATACTTTCCACACATTTGGCAGCCTGACTCCATAGGTGTTTCGTTCAGGAACCCAAGCAAAGGTGTCTGGCAATGAAATCTTACAGCAAATACTGTCTCTATCTTTTGTTCATGTCCTGGGTGGGGTTGGGAAGATGTTGCGATAAAAATGTCTAACATGAAATTTACATTTCAAAGCATGGAATTCAGTGGCATTAAGTACAATCAGTGCTCTATAACCACTACCAAAATTTCCATGTTTTCATTCCAAACTGAAACTCTACCCATCACATTCCTCTCTGCCATGGTTTGGATGTAGCTTGTCTCCCTTAAAACTCATGTTGAAATATAATTGCTAAATAATGGTATTTAGAGGTTTACAGGGCTTTTAAGTGGTGCTTTGGTCTTTTAGGAGGGATTAGGTTTTCTCCTGCTCTGGACTACTTATCTTGACAGCAGGTCATCATAACGCAAAGCCACCTCTCCCTTCTTGCCTCTGCTCTCTGGTATGGGTACAACCTCTTTGCAAATGCTTCTTTCTTGTTCCATGTATTAGCCATGTTATGACACAGAATCAGATCCCCACCAGAAACTTGCAAGTTGCAGATGTTATACTCTTGGACTTCTGCAACTGTGAGATAAATGAATCTCTTTTGTCAATTTCCCAGCTTCAAGTACTTTGTTATAGCAAGTGAAAATGGTCTGAAAACGTTCCCTGCCCTCAGGTCTGGTAACTTCTAGCCTACTTTTTCTTTCTTTGGATTTGATTATTCTAGTTACCTCATGTAAGTCAAATCATACTGCATTTGTTGTTTTAAGTGTGGCTTATTTCATTTAGTACAATGGGGTATTAGTTCCTTCACACTATAAACTATATCTAAATTTCTTTCATTTTTAAAGACTGAATAATATTCCATGCATGTATACATCACATTTTATCATCTGTTGATGGACATCTGAGACATTTTATTATTGATCTGTTGGTGGACATTTGGGTTGTTTACTCTTTGTGAACAATGCTACTATAAACTATATAACTATATAATTATAAACTACTATATACTATAAACATTGTTGTAGAGTATCTGTTTAAATCCCTACTTTTAGATGTTTTGAGTATAATACCAGAGTGCAGTTACTGAATCACATGGCAATTCTATGTACAAATTGCCAAACTATTTTCCACATCAAATGAACTATTCTATATTTCTGCAAGTGATGTCTAAAGTTTACAATATCTTCATATCCTCACCAACATCAGTTATTTCCTGTTTTGTATGTGTAGATTGATGGCTATAGATATATATTTTAAAAATTCTAATGGGTATAAATAAAATGTTCCCTTATTGTGGTTTTGACTTAATTTACCCTAATGGCATGTGATGTTTATCTTTCCAAGTGCTAACTGATCACTCAAATATTTGGAAAAATATCTGCTCAGTTCTTTTGCCTATTTTTGAACAGTTTGATTTTGTGTTTAGTCTCAGGAAAATATTTTAAAACTTTGACCTTCGATATTTAATTATCCCAGGAAAATATTTTAAAACTTTGACCTTCGATATTTAATTACCCCATTTTCTAAAGTCAGTGACCACTACTATTTGTTATATTCCTTTTCCACCAAGTGAATAAATTTCACTTTAAACTAAATTGACTTTTAAACACTGATTCCCATAAGAACTTTGGACTTTACTAGGTCTAAAAAATGTTGATGTTTCTAAGTATAATACATAGAAAAATTATTTTAGTTAAATTTTAAAATTTTATTACTGTTAACTATCACATATAACTTATTTTAGTATATCTTATAAAATTTTATATTATTAAGTTGTTTACCTAAAAAATAAATTCATTTTATTGGGCACAGTGGCATATGCCTGCAATCCTAGCACCGACAGAGGATGAGGTCGGCAGATTGCAAGTTCAAGTTCTGCTTGATCAACCTCATGAGATCCTGCCTCAAAATTTTTAAAAATGGCTGGGAATGTAGCTCAGTGCAGAAGCTCTGGATTCAATCCCCAATACCACCAAAAAATCTTTATGACATTTTTCAAGAGTTATTTTACTGTATCCATCAACTTCAAAGTTATTTTTGTTTTTGATCTGAGAATAGAGGTTTAAATGTATGTTATCTTGTTTATAGAGAATTTCCTAGTTTTGTAATCTAATGAATTTCAGAGGATGTGTAAGAGTCTGATAATTGTTATAATTTTAACTTTAAAAGACATGACATTTGTTAAGTTTAGATTACCTAAAAATTTTCATTATATAAACTTGAGTAGCACTGCCTTCAAAACACTTGAAGGTATCACCATCTTTACTTAAAACTGTTTAAAATGTGTACTTTGATCTCTTTGCTTCTACTCTTCATCTATAAACTATTGTCTATTAGAAGCCAGAAAGATCTTTAAATCATATAAAATAGGTATGAATGTTGCTTTGTTAAGCAAAACCAAAACCAATGGCTTTCCATCACACTTAATTCAATCCAAATCTTTAGTCCTACAAAGGCCTCCATTGGTCTGATGTTTTCATCCTGCTTGTAAATCACTGTCCCCCTCTGTACTGGGCTTATTCATGCACTAGTTATCTACTTTCTAGCAGGAAGCTCTCTCTCATCCCCCAATTCTTACTCCCTCATTGCATTCAGCCCTTTGCTCAAATGCCATATTCTCATAGTTTTCCTGACCTCTATATATGACACTGTAGTACATGTCACTGCTTTTTTTGTTCACTGCACTTGCTATAGTTTGGGTAAGTGTTCCCTAAAGGCGTATATATATATATATTTTTTTTTTATTTAAATTTTATTTATTTATTTATTTTGGTATCTAAGATTGAACTCACAACCTCGCACTTACCAGACAAGCGCTTGAGCTGCTGAGCTAAATCCCTGTCTCTAAAGGCCCATATGTTACAAGATTTGGTCCTGGGCTGAGGGAGCTCTTGGGAGGTGTGGAATCTTTAGGAGGTGGGGATTAACTGGAAGGAATGAGAGCATTTGGGGGTATGTCCTACCCCCAGCTCCTTCTCTTCCTCTTTCACCTTCTGGCAACTATCCGGTGCACAGCTACTGCTACAAGGCACTTTTGCTATGATGTGTTGTGTTGCCACAGGCCCAAAAACAATAGGCCAACCATGACCTGCAAACCCCCAAAAGGATAAACCAAACATTCCCACTTTTTATGTTGCTTCATCTCAAGTGTTTTTTACAGTGACAGAAAGCTGACTACTACAGCACTTAATAGTATCTTATATTATGTATGTATTTATTTCCACATTAGAATATAGGGCAGAGACTTTATGTGATTTTATTCCCAGGACCTAGCAGAATATGTAATGAAAGCATGGTATTTAATCAGAAAATATTTGGTAAATACACAAATGGAAAATACTGGCATTAAAAAAAAGGCTTCCTCTCTTCTATTTCAATTTTGATGAAAACTCTGTATTTTAGTTTCTTATGGCCTGTGTAACAAGGGACTGAAAACTGAGGGATTTCAAACAACAGAAATATATTCTCTTGCAATTCCAAAAGTCCAAAACCAAGGTGTCAACGGGGTTGTTTCCTTCCAGCAGTTCAGTGACAATCTGTTCCGTGTCTCTCTCCTAGTCCCTGGTGGTGGCTGGCAATATTTGATGTTACATGACTTGTAGATGCATCAATGCAATTTATACTTCCATTCTCACTTGGAGTTCTCCTCATTTTAATACCTTTGTATCTCTATCTTCTTTTAAGGACACTTTGTCAGAATGTATTGAGACCCAACCTAAACCAGTCTGATCTCACTTTAATTCTAATAGTTTCAAGTGCAATAATCCTATTTCTAAACAAAATCACAAAAGTGTTGAGCTTTTAATATTTAACTGAGTATTTTTATACTGTTTTATACTGAGAATTTTAATATTTATTGAGCATTTATATAAAAGTAGCAACATTTTCAACATCGACTGGTTTTTGGTGTACAAAGTTTAAAAAAGAACAACAGAAATAAATTTTTATATGAACTACAATGAAAACATCAAGATGCACATTATGAATAACTGGGTGCTAAGATTTCAACATATTTTTTATTTTGGAAAGGTAAGGGTGCAGACATAATTCAATCTATGGCACCCTATAACCAACTGCTTTAGGATCTTAAATAGTTAACTATTTGAAATAAACATCTATTTGACCCAAAAATGGCACACTGGAAACAAGATGTAAATAACACACTACCTTCTTTAAATCTAGTACTATTTTATATAAAAACAATAGTTAACAAGTTCAGAGACCCTTATTAGTGAAAAAAACTGTTTAGTAAACGATTTTCAGGTTCGTTGTAAAATACTTCGCGGTTCTAATGACTCATTCTGTTCAGCATTTTAAATTACTATTCATGGGAAGTGAAGAAAAAGGGACTTATTTTTGTAATTATTCTTCTCTAGAGATAGCAGGAGAGAAGAGTGTTTTTAAAAACAGAAAGTACTTTTCAGTCAGGCAATCACTTCGATATTTACCACTAGAAACTGAAATTTCTGATTCCATGTTTGCTAGTTGTCCTGTATCTTTTAATAAAGAGATTTTACTGTGCCCCCAAATAACTTGACTTGTTGTTGTTGTTACTTTTTAATCCTTAAGTGTGAAAACGAACTTAGAAGAATGGATCCTTCATGAAACATCTCCTGTAATTCAGATATGAAGAACTGAGTGACACCTCACAGCCTAGCACACTTTTTGTCACTTCAGATGATAACCATGGAAGTGTCCCACCTATGTTCATTCTTTAGAGTAAGTCTATATGTGAATTATTAATTTTAATTCTGAGTTTTATCATATTAAACAATGATTGTTGAACAGAAAAAAATCACAGAAGTATTGAGTTTTTAATACTTATTGAGTGTTTATATAAAAGTAGCAACAATTTCAACATTGACTGGTTTTTGGTGTACAAAGTTTAAAAAAGAACAACAGAAATAAATTCTTTTTTTTAAAAAAAATTTTTTAATGTTTTTGAAGGTAGTGAAATACAACAGAACAAGACAGAAAAAAGCCAACTGAGACAGTGCAATGAAATTGGTACAGAATGTCACAACAGCTTACCAGAATAACAGCAATAGGTGCCATAGTATATCTCATTATCTTCACAATAGTTGTTCTTTCAATCAGGTATAGCAAAATCAAACCAAATACAGAACATTATAGAACTTATCAAAACAGAATATTGGATAGAGCAATACAATTAATCAGAACAAAGCAAAACAGTGATAACAATATTTGCCTTCACAGAGATGGTAGAAGGAAATAACCCATATTTGCTATATTGCATATGGTCAGCCTCCCAAGACATACTCATACTCTGGCTCCCATTTGGTAACTGGGGAAGGAGGGGCTGGGATGTTTGATTCTCAGCGCACTGGTAGGCTCATGACTACTTACCAGGGAGGTAAGTGGGTTGCTTGGTTTCCCAACGCCCTAAGTTCCAACATGGTGCAGATCTCAGGAGACGCTGAGTGGTTCTCTCCCTGGGGCGGCTGCCGCTTGCCCAAGCCACAGCTGCTAACCAGGGAGGCAAGCAGGTTGCTTTGTTTCCCAGTGCCCTAAGTTCCAACATGGTGCAGATCTCAGAAGATGCTGGCTGGGTCTCTCCCCAGAAATAAATTCTTATATGAACTACAATGAAAATACCAATAGTATTCTACCAAAAAACCCTATTTCAATTATCACACCTAAGGCAGTCTTCACACAGCACATTTATACACATGTGTCACTCACACTGACAGTATATGTATTTTGCTTTCCTGGCCTTTTCATAGGACATACTTGACATGTGGCTGGCCTTGCTGCCTTGTCAGCAGGTTCTTATTATATTATGCAATGTGTAGTTAACAGGAACATAAAATATCAATAAAATGAAACACTAAATTTTAAATATGTATTACATGTTTAGAATAAACAACATTTTCACATCAGTTGTGAATGGCTTACAAAACCTGAAAGATAATGTTAGAAATAAATTCCTCTATGAATTAAAATGAAAACATCATTTTGGTCGAGTAGCACTCGACCAAAAAATCTTTACTTCAGTTATCACACCTAGATGTCAACAAAATAAAATATCATATGTGTAATGAGTGCTTAGAACAGACATTAACATCTTCACATCAGTTGTTTGCTCATTTACAAAATCTAAGATATAATATCAGAAATAAAAACCTATGTGAGCTTCAGTGTAAACACAAACAAAAGAATCTGGGCTTCAACTGTAACACCCAAGGCAGTGTTCACATAACAACCACATGTTCCATGAACACATCTCACTTACACTGACAGCACATATGCGTGGCTTTCCTTTCCTGTGTGGCAGGCCATTCTTGTCACCTCTTTCTATTTTCTTAGGAGCCTCCTACTAGGTTGTACAATGTGCATATAGCAAGATATCAACAAAATAAAATATCAAATGTGTGCTTAGGATAAACATCGACATTTTCACATCAGCTGTTAGCTTGCTTACAAACCCTAAGAGATCTTCAGAAATAAAAACCTATGTGAACTGTAATGAAAACAACACTGGAACTCTACAACAGAAAAAATATCTTTAATTATTATAACCAAGGCAGTCTTCACACATGAAAACTGCATGTTCCATATACAAGTATCACTTACACGGATAGCACATACGTTTTGTTTTCCTATCCTTTTTTGTAGGACACAGTTGACATCTTTGTGGTTTTCCTGTTATCATACTAGGTCTTTGGAATGCTGCACCTGCCTATTCACCTGTCAGCTCACCAGTGTAGTCCACAATTTTTTTTGCATAGTTTTTTTTGCAATTTTTTTCTGCTGTAAATGATCTCTGATGAGTTCCAGTCCCAGTCCTCTAAGAAAATTTCTCCAAGGTATTATGCACTGGTTATTTTCTTTGTAAACTATCAAACCTCTTACGCCACATATGTTAAAGTTCAAGTAAAGCACAACCATTGGCCAATGCTCTGTGTTTCAAGTGACATCATAATTGCTGCATAACTCATCAACGACATGTTTTGTTGTAGAAAATGTCCATCTCAGGGTTCCATTTTGTCGAGGTTTCCCTATCATTATTTCCATCATGGTACAATGTTGACATCAACAGTTTTTCTCTGCCATATACGAGGCCAATATACATCCTTCTGAAATCCAAACATTGTACTATACAATTCTTAATTGCAACATTTCACTTGGAATTTCCGCTTTGTTTCTGGGTACAGTTCCTGTGCTCTGTTAGCAAGTGTGTACAGCCAACTTGTGCTCTGTTAGTAAGTGTGACATCAAATTTCACACTTTGGAAACCAAATGTCGAATGTCACATTCTGATTAGTTTGGGAGATGGGAGCAACAAGTCTGTTCACAACATCATTTGGTTTATTACTATATGAATAAGAACCTGATGGCTAGGTTCCAGGATAACTTAAAAACCTAAGTCTTCACATCCACAAGGAAATAAATTTTTATGCCATGTTTTGAACATTGCTTTTCTGTAAGTCTTACATTTCAGCAATCACCATGAAAAATGCCTGCTAAGAACAACAGACCTATGAATACTTTCAGTACAGCTAGTGAGGTATCATAATAAATACACTTTTTAATATGGCTATTGGTACAAACAGAACATTTTACTGCATTCAGTTTTTGTGTATTTCACAGAATCTTGAGGTATTTTATCTGTTATAATTTCCAACACTGAATGGCAGATAAAATAATGTTTCATTCTGTCCAATATCTTTCACCCCTGCTGAGACCCTCATTTTATTTTCGGACCTAGTTCTAACACTGAATTGTTCCACTGGGCTGCATGGCTAGTTTGCAGCATGTTGACTAGTCAAATGTGTACTCACACTGCTGTTTTCTTCGTCATCTGAACCAAGGAGATTTGCATTCCCTGTGTCTGTATCAGTCAATTTTTGCTCCAGTTCACTGAAGTTTAGCTCACACGACCAACGTCGAAGTCATCACCTCCATCATCATCATCATACACCCACACCATTCTTCTGCTATGAAAGCATCTATTTTACCACAATGGATCATCTTCATAATTCATACATGAGTAATCTGATGATTCACTTTTAACTGTCTCCAAAACCTGCAAATCTGGTTTTCCATGTGCCATTGTACCGAGCTGTGCTACTTCTACCAAAGAAACTAAAGGAAAACTTTTTTTTCTTTACTTTTCTTTTTTTTCTAACAAATCCTGGAGTGGTATGGGTCTACTGGACCCTTTGTGATGCTCAGGTAAACATATGAAAAAACTGTTCTATGGAGGATAACGGAAGTGTAAACCCTAGTTTGACACCTTTGCACACATGCACGTATCTTGCATTTTGTCATACTAACCAGGTAAACATAAAGATTGACTTCCTGTGTTCCTCAGGGAAAGGTGCTGAGATACACAGCCAGCTACTATTATGCTAAAGTAAAAAATTTACAGTGGGAAAGAACTGTACTGGCTTCCTAAGGCTGCCATCACAAATGACTATAAAGTATGTGGTTTAAATATCAGAAATTTATTCTTTTACAATTTTGGTCACTGTAAGAACAAAGTTAAGATGCTGGCAGTGTCATGTCCCTGCTGAATACTGTATAAAATAATCTGTTTCATTCCTGTCTTCCAGTTTTTAATGGTTGCTGGCAGTTCTTGGGGTTCACTGGTTTGTACACAAAACACACAGATTTCTGCCTCTATCTCCCATGGCCTTATTCCCTTTGTGTACATATGCCTCCAAAATTCTCTCTTCTTATAAGGATATCTGCCATTAAATTGTGGGCCCAGCCTAATCCTATATGATCTAATCTTAACTTGGCTACATCTGCAAGATCTTATTTGCAGATAAAGTCATAAGTACCAGAAGCTAGGATTTCAATATATTGTATCCTTTGAGAGACACAATTCAACACATTACTTGTTATCTGCATGTTTTGCACGTACCTTCTAGAGTTCTACTAGTCACATTTCTATACCAATTTTTTCTCTGCTGAGGCAAAAATGTTGCTTCACTGCTTCTACTTGTTTCATATAAGCATTAAGTATTTAGGTCATATTATTAAATCATATCTAATGTTTTATATTATCAATAGTCTACTATGAAGTTAGAAACTTTGCTCATATCACCTCCCCCCCACATTCATCTGCTTCCCAATATAGCTATAACACATTTAAAAATCAATATTCCGTGATTACATTATAAATATGTAACTATTACTTAGAGAATGGTCATATAATGTATGATGGTTAAAGTCCTTTTCCAACTTTTTCTGTGTTGATAATTGATTTTTATAAACTTCTGTATAGGAATATTGTTTACTCTCAAATTCTGTGCCAGAGTATCTCTCACTATTTGGCCATGTAAGGTCATGGCTTAGTTTCATTTCTTCTCATATCCCCTCCTCCCCTGCTCACAAATAATGCTACTGTTTTCCAGGTTTCCTTAGTAGCTGTCACCTTGGAACTATCATTCTGCGGACTCCTTGCACTCTTGCCTTGAAGTTTCTGTGTACTCCATTCTATTTCTCTCTCCTGGTGTTACCTTCTTTTCTTTTTATACTACAAATTTCTAATACTTTTTTGAGAAAAAATGCAATGGTAGGCAAATGCTTGATTTCTTCAATGCCTGAAAAATAACTTTGTTGCTTGCTCACTACTAGTATGGTCAGCTATCCAGATCCCTAGCCAGAAAATCAATTCTTGTGAATTTTGAAAGCTTTATTTCATTGTTGTCTAGCTTTTAACTTGCTGCTGAAATTGCCTTTGCCACGCTAATCCATGACCCGTTGTATGGGATCTGCTTTCATTTTTACTCCCTGGAAGATTTTAGATTTTAATTTTGTACTATTATTCTGAAATTTCACTATGTTTTGGTGTAATCTATTATGCTAGGCATGAATTTAGCTGTCACCATCTGAGAAATGACTATCATACTTTTTCCTGAGTTTTCTTAAGTTATTTTCTTCTCAAAATTTTTTTTTAGTTGTTTTCTTTCTGAATCCACTATTATTAGGATGTGATGTTCATTGAATTGGGACTCTAATTTTGGTACCTTTTTAATATTATTTGTATCTTTAGGGAAAATATCTTCAGCTTTATTTTCTTTTTTTAAAAAATTAAACACCACAAAACAGAACAGAATGGGACATAAGAAAGCATAAATTTCAAAGCTAGACAACCAGAGATCTTCACTATCTGTCATATTGTCTCTTGTTTTCTTCCAAATGGTTGTCCATATCTTTGCATATGGGGAGCCTCATACTAAATAACATAGCCAATCTTCTCACAAGATGCCCAGTTCACTGGCTCCCACTTGCCGGGGGAGGGGGGACGACACAAGACGGGGCACAGGATGACATGAGATGCTTGATTCTCAGCCCGCAGCCTGGTAGGCTCACAGCCGCCCTCCAGAGAGGGGAGGAGCTCCTTGTTCTCCCAGCATCCCAAGTCAACCACATGGTGCAGGTCCCGAGGCGCAAGGGTCTCTCTCCTGCGGGCCGCTGAAAGTCTGCCACACTCACCTGCTATTTCTTTCTGATGAATTGACCATTACATTTCCAAAGTTCTGAAATGGCCAACAGACCACAGAAAGAATTCTCTTTAGGCTCCTGTTCAAACAGGCAGCTATAGCAATCTGCCGGCCTTGCTTCAGGGCCAGCAGCTTTACTTTCTAACATATTTATTAAATGTTTAAACTTTACTCTTATCATGCACATTTAAAGTAACTATTTTCTGGGTGTGGTGGTTCACACTTGTAATCCCAACACTCAGGGAGGCTGAGGCAGAAGGACTGCAAGTTTTAGCCCAGCCTTCAAAACTTGGCAAGATCTTGTCTCAAAATAAAAAAGAAAAAGAAAAAGGTTGGGAATGTAGCTCTGCTATACAAAGGAAGCAATATACTTGAAATCAGACTCAAATATGTCTTTAAAGACATGAGTACATTGTATGAATACACAGCCCAGCTACCCATAATCCCTAAGATTACAATTTCCTCTCAATTCATGTCCAAGGCCACAAATCCCTATAACCTGTTGAGAAAGTTATCAGGGACTCAATCACAGGTATCTCTGTATTTTATGGTGCAGAAAGTAGATAGCTACAGTATGATGGCTCACTTATGGGGTGATCTGAAGATAGTAAAGAGAAACACAGTAACAGAACTTGGTGCAGTGTTTCTGCTAGTCTTTCTATCTGAACAAAAAGAAAGATACACAACTCTATTGATTTATGGGCAATACCTGTTTGGCTAGATGAGCTCAAATTTAGAAAGCCAATGTTTAGAAAATTGGTGACAAGGAGGTCTAGAAAAGAGAACACTGGATAGGGTAAATAGGAAGTTGAGACTGACACTTGACACTTTGGGGACCCCTATGCTATTTTAATCAACTTACCAGAAAGGAAGATATTTGTATCTTATGTGAATACTCACCAAGGAGGAACCTTATGAAAGGACAATCATAAAAACCAAGCTGGTGAAATGATTTATTCCGTATCCTCACTTCTACTCCCCTCTATTTCTACCCTTACCTAATGGACTAATAAAGAAAAGGCACTGCGGCAGGAAGGAGGTTTGACATGGGTCCAGACCTTGGATTTTACTCAACAAGGCCAGTTTAGCTACAGGTATTATTGAGTAGCCAATTTTCTAGCAGCAGAGATCAAGTCTAAACCTCTAGTCCCTGGAGGTATCAGCCAGCAAGCATATTACACTGGGCCATATACAGGCAGTCCCTTTTTTTCACTAAACACTTAATCCTGAATTTTTTTCTTTGTCTGAAATGCTTCTATTAAAACCATCTATGGATTTACAAAGTGCTTTAGTCACTATCTTGGTATTACAAGAAACTCTTTTTAACAAAGCAGAAATGGGTTAATGCTCGTTATAATTCACTGATTTTACTGTTTTGCCTATAGTAGTAGTTGGTCTGGTATGAAAGAATGGCCTTTTTCTTTCTAATGTGGTTGGAGTCACATTATTAAAACATTGTCATTTTAACAATTTTAGAGTATATAATTCTATGGCATTAAACTCATTTACAATGTTGTGTAACTACCAGCATTATCTGCTTCAAGAATTTTTCATCATCTCTAGAATGAAACTCCATAGCTACTAAGCAGTGCTCCCTAACCTCTCTGCCTTCTCCAACCTCTACCAACCAGCAGTTAAGTCTTCAGTCTCCATGATTTGGCCATGTTGGTATTTCACATAAAGAAAAGTATCATTAAATAAACTTTTTTTTTATTGATACCAGGGATGGAACTCACGACCACGCACTTCCAAGGGAGGCGCTTATGCTGCTGAGCTAAATCCCTAGCCCCTAAATAAACTTTTGTCCCTAGCTTTTCTTACTCACCAGGTTTTTAGAGCTTATCCATATTGTGGAATTGCAATGGCCTTTTAAAGACTCAATATTCATGACACCTGTGTAGCTGGCAACATCTCATAAGGCCAGATGCTTTTCAAGCTTCAGCATATGTTCTAAATAGATGACCAGTATGTAATCACAATCCAGGATTCCAGGTGACTCCAAGTGAAACAAATCCAAAAGTTTTGTTTCACACTCTTACAACTTTAGGCATCTCCCAAAGAAGACTGCACCCAGCCTGCATTCAAGTAAACAGGAAGCTGAGACTGACACTTGATAGTTTTGGAACCCCAAGGAGATTACTGTCATATCTGGAATGATTGATTATATCAAACGGAATTTGGTTGATCCTATCAATCTGCTACACACTAGGAGAAAGGAGAAATATGCATAGAACACAGTACAAGCAATTCTTTGGGGATACTACTTGGTATTTAGCAGTCTTGCAATCTGTTATATAACTCCCTGGAAACTAAACAATCTGATAGTTTCTATGCCAATGGCTCACACTCTTCAGTAATAAAGGTTTAGGTCATGCCATCAGACAAGAAACCACTACCAGCTAAAATGTTTGCTGACAACAAAAGGAATATAGAGTAGGTAATGGAAAAAAAAGAAGGTAGTTATTAGTAGCCACTATTTTACCAGTTGCAGACACAAGGACTGTAGCAGTTATGAGTTTTCTTCATTTTGATATATTTGTGTTATATTAACAGTGTAAATATATTAACCATTATTTTCTCTCATTCTCCTAATGTGTTCATCATTCACATTATTATAGTTCATCATTTAAAGGTAGGCAGACTTGCAGCTTAGTACTTAAATTGAGGGTCCTCATCAAGAGGAGGAATGAACATCACTCAAGGAATGGTACATCCTCATTGGGAGTAGGGAGAGTGAGTTGCTTTTGATTGTATAAAAGTCACATCTTACAGGCAGAAGTAGGATCATGCTATGGGCTTTATTTGAAAATTAAATCTAAGTAAATGTATATGAAGGTCAAGGTAACGAGAGGACTCCAGCGGTTTTATACAGTTAACTGTGTGAAGCTGAAACGCCATTTCCCAGAACTCTCTTTTATGGTTTGCTTGGCCCCAACAGAAATTTGCAAGATTTGAAAAGCAGATGTGGTGTAATTACCCATGGAAGATCGATGCGGGTCCCACACACCTTTACGACTTGTACATACTCACTGATTTGACTCATCTCATTACCAAGGAGCAGTAGCAGGGCCTGCAGCGTCTCCAGTTTCTCTGCATTCAGGGACAGGCATGTGTAACTCCTCGGGTGAAGGCACCAGTCCCTTCTGTCAAGCCTATCATTCTCCACTCTACCTGCTGAGCTACGAAAGCGTGCTCTCTTCCGCACATCATGTGTCATTTAGGGTACAGTGAAAGAGACGGGCTCCAGCTTTTCTTCACAGGTTCTAATTTGCTTAAGCTTCATTTCACTTGGCACCCAACTTTCCTTCCCATCTGCCTGCAATGCTGCCTTACACCTGTCTTCATACCCACTAACAGACAGTAAGGCAACAGTCTTTCTTACATGTATGAATTCCCATTTTGGTCCTGATTTTGTAGCTTTGCTGTGATACCATAATCTAATCATACCTTCCTGAACTTTATCACCCCACTTTCTCTATATTTTAATAAATAAGAAATCCCTGCAATAAGTCCTTTATTTTGTGTCATTTGTTTGGTAATGGGAACTGAACTCAAGACCTCGCACTTGCCAGGCAGGCACTGTGCTGCTGAGCTATATCCCCGGCCCTGTTCTGTATCACTTTTAGCAATTTTGATTCTCAGAATCAACCCTAATAGATATTCATTTTGGGTTTTTGTTGTTGCTCATAATTTTTCTGAATAGCTTTACAACTTTGTATTCTTTTTCCCATATGATCATAGGATCAGCTTATCTAGTTAAAGAAGTTTGACTATGTACCAGTCATGTTACAAGTGTAGATTAATTTAGTGTGAATTGATTTTTATTTTTAGCAGGTTGTCTTCCAATGCAAAGGCTTCCTATTCATTTTTTTCCTAAACATTCAAGTTCACTCTGTACTTCTCACACGTGAGTTTCCCTTGTATGAATCTTCTGTCTTAAGTTATTCTTAAGCACTTCTGTTTTCGTAGCTTTAAGTAACAGAATTTCTTCCATCATTTAGAGTTTGTTATCTATGATCATCAATATTATGTAAAAGTCAGCTAGGTTATAATGTTCAACTATTTGGTCAAACCCTTCAAGATGTAGCTGTAAAGGTATTTTGTGGACACAAATTGCATTTATAACCTGGTGACTTCAAGCAGATAACCCTTATTAAAGTTGGCTGGTTCCATCCAATCAGTTGAAGGCCTTAACAGCAGACTCAGATTTCGTGAAGCAGCAGCAATTGTGCCCTGTGACTTTTGATACAAAAACCCTATGTGAGTCTTTGGTCTCTTAGTCCGCCCTACAGGTATCAGACTCAAAAGTGTAACCTCAACTCTTACTTTAATTTCCAGCCTTACAGATTTCAAACTCGCCAGGGTCCACAATTATAAGCCGATTCTTTAAATCTCTCTTTCTCTGTGTAATACATATAACATATATGAGATATATTTTGTATTATCGGTTATCTGGTGAGCCCTAACCAATACACTGTCCAGCACAATAAAGAACACTGAAAACAGACGGCATTTTGGTCTTGATACTACACAGTAACGTGGGAAATGCCTGGCATTGAAAACACAGACAATAATTCATTGTGGAAAACAATTTATACTCTTGGAAGCTCATCCCTTATCCATAGAATTGGGATAACATTACTCAATATATGTGGCTACTGTGTTGAGTAAAGGTAAACATCGTGCCTAGAATATCTATCTTGGTTCCTGGCTCACACCAAGGGTACAGTAACTTACTATAGTGACAGAAGATTAATTGTTTAGTTCCTAGTTTTCTGAGTTTTATTAAGTGATTTTATCAAACTTAGTCTCTTAGAAGCTATTACATGTAATTTGGCTATTTTACTTGGCATACACTAATACCACAATAATTCCATGTTCTGGGCAGTTATGTGTACACAGAACTTAAACAGTTCCTGCCACCTAACTATGTAAGGTGTGCAAATTTGTTACCAGGGGCCTATATTCAATTTAGATACTAATAACTGCCTTATGAGTTGTGCAAATCAAAAGTGATAGCCAGATCATGCTAAGTATAATCCCAAGCATATAGCAGATGCGCAATAGATTTACCAGATATTATTACACTAATTATAGCTTCAAAGATAGCTGTATCGATTGTCCCACTGAAAGCTTCAGTGGGACATCTAGTGAAGACAAAGGAGGACACCATCACTAAGGGGTTATATCTCTTTTAATGGAGAAGGCACATAAGTAGGTTAACACAGAGGAGTCTTGGTTTAAATAATATAAAATAAAAAGATGTCATGGGAAGACAGTAAAAGATCTCTCCGATGCCTCGTTTAGAGGATCATGTGCAGTTGGTACCCGATCTCACTACCAGGCAGAGGTTGTGCAACACTATCAAAGGTCTGCTATCTTGCCAGTGCCAACCATCCCAAATAAGTGCAAGACTGAATACTCTGAGAACTGACAAACACCAGGTGTTTGTTTAGGCTGAAGTAACAGAGGCAGGAAAGCCTTAGGAACCACCTATTGCTGCTGAAAAACTAACGGTTTGAGGAGAAATGCATCCAAAAAGAACACGCTAGTTACATATCTAGCTTACCAAACAGTTTAGAAGCTCTTCAAGTCTTCCACTTCCTAAACATCAAAAGCTAAAAACAAAATCCACTTGTCCTTAGCAAAATGCTTCCTCCCCGCTTTGTTTTCTAAACACCACCCTGACTCATTGTTCCTTCATTGCGTGCTCCCCTTTTTTCTCTAATCTCCTTTCCGTCCCCACCACGGAGAGAGACCCCCCCCCCCACTCTCGGGTTCTCCGCTCCCCTCTCCGCCCCGCTAGCCTGGATGGCTTCGCGGGCCTCACCCGCCCGCGGAGCCCTGGCGACCCGCTCCACTAAGGTCCGGGCAGTGACGTAGCTGGGCGGACGGGGCTCGCGAAGTCCGCTGACGTCACTGCCGCAGCGGTCACGAGCAAAACCCAAGAAAGGGACTTCAAGGAGGGAAGGCAGGCTGCGCCCCCCGCGGCCAGGGCTGAGCGCGCCAACGACGCCAAGAGCTTTGGCTTTCTGGGGTCGCCCAACCGAAACGGTGTCTCGCGCGCAGGCCTGAGTCACCCTACACTCTGAGCGCGCTCCGACGCCAGAACGCAGCGCTGACTGCGATGCCCCCGAATCGCGGGGCTGCCCGCGCACGCGCCCTGCGCTGCGGGGAGACTAGGCGGGAGCTGCGGGGCGCGCCGGGGGAGGGGGAAAGGATGCGCGCGGCGGGAACGGACCTGACCGAAGCGCAGGGTGCGGCGCAGGACGAAAGCTCCAGCCCGGCTCCCTGGGCGCTGCGGCGGCGCGGGGCGCGAGGCCTGCGGCGCGGCGTCGTGACGTCACGCTGGCGGCGGCCGTGGTTGGCGCAGGGTCCGCGGCTGCAAAGTGTGAATTACGCCGGGCTCGCGCCGGCGGCGGAGTGAAGTCAGGCTCCGGAGGAGGCGAGGGGAGGGGCAGGGCTCCGGCGCGGTGGCGGCGCGGCCCGAGCTGCTCGCTGGTCCCGAGCCGCGCGCGCCCTGCTCTGGCCGCTGGCTCCAGCCGTCCTTGCCTGCACCGCTGTGCTTTGCTTGCGCTCGGCTGACCCCGGACCCTCTGCTCTCGGCCGAGGAGCCCTGCAGCGGCGCGATCTGCACTCCGACACTGCCTGTGCTGTCCCGGCTGGCGCTCCGTCCCCACCAACCCTGAGCAGGACGCGCGCGGGTCCCGGTGACTGGCGCTGCGGCGGCCCGGGAGGAGGAGGCGTGAGCGCGGCTCGGCGGCCCGGGGTCAGCGCGCGCCCGCCCTGCCCGGTTCTTGGCCCGGCGCCCCCGAGCCGCTGCCCCCTCCCAGCGCAGGGGCCGACGGCCGCGGCGGGGCGGGCGCCGCGCGGAGGCAGGGCGGGCTTATTCAATGGAAGTATGTTACCAGCTGCCGGTGCTGCCCCTGGACAGGCCGGTCCCCCAGCACGTCCTCAGCCGCCGAGGAGCCATCAGCTTCAGCTCCAGCTCCGCGCTTTTCGGCTGTCCCAACCCCCGGCAGCTCTCACAGGTAATCGCCTCCGCCGACACGCCGGGGCCCACACCCGGGGGCTTCTCGCTTTTGTTTGCAGTGCCCACGGGCTTCACCTCCCCGACACCCCAGCTCTTGCCGCCTAACCCGATCCCAGCTTTGTCTATTGTTGGGGGATTCCTAGACTGGCGCTTCGAATTGAGAACCTTCCTTTTTCATTGCTGCTGCTGTCCACCTTCAGTTCGTCGGTCTTCTCAGACCCGTACCCCCGGGGTACCTCGCAACCCCTCCCCAGGCCGCCATCAGTTTAAGCCTCAGCGTAATTTTGCCCTTTAAGCTTTTCTCGATGTCTCCTTTCGAAAGTTGGGCCCTTCCTTAGCAGCAGCCCTCGAGCATACGTGTTCACCTCTGCTCCCCTCACCCCGCACACCTGTGCCAAGCTCACGCCCCTCCAGCCTCAGCTCCCGCGCGCACTCGCCGGCAATGCTCCTGTTGTGCTGCGGTTCTCAATGAACAATAGGCCCAGATACCCAGTTGCCGTCTTCTCCCCGACTCCTGCATTTCTACGGATGGGCCTAAAGTGGTGTCAGAGGAGCAAGTCTGCAAAGTTGATAGCCACGAATCAGCTTTGTTTTTAATTTGATGCGGTTTTTGGAGAGAAACCACTGAGGTGTACTCACATAAATACATTTTGCATGGTTCAATACCGGTTGCTCCTGAGAACTTACATTTTTCCCATGGTGATGCCAATGTCCCTACTGCTGATTACTGGCTGGTTTTAATTGCAAGATTTAGAATGGAAGACAAAAATAATTTTTGCTTTGTTTATGTATGAACTGAGTGCCCTCACTGCTTGCTCTCAGAAATTCTGTGGTCCTGATCACTTTTTAATCAAATTGCTTATTTTTCCTGTTGCTTAGTAGTACCTTTTATGAGAATCTTTCTCTTTCCAGTTATGTTGTAAGAATCTTGAGCAAGGTCAGTATTTTTTTTTTCAGGTAATGTGCACAGCACCTTTTAGAGATTTTGTTTTATAATTGTCTAGTAAATATCACTTGTCATCTACCGAAATTCTTTGTAGAAAGAGCAAGAGCCGGTTGTTTTCTAAATCCTTTTTATTTGAAATTAGACTTCTTTCACAGCACAAGATGGTATGCTTACAAGATCAGTGTAGGCTTGTAAAAATTACTAAAATGTTAAGTGGCATTTCAAGTAATACTACATTGTTACCTATTATGAAGGTCTACATTGTTACCTATTATGAAAAATGCGATCTGCATTTTTAGTACTGCTAAAGTATTTTCAGGTTACAGAATTAATGTTGAACAGGTATTAATACACTACTAAAAAGGGTTTTAATACTGACGATTAAAGTTCTTTACTGATAGGAACTTTGTTTATTGCTAAATATTACTTTATTTCCTCAGATCAACAGGCACATGATTACACCTATTTCTAGTTACATCTAAATAATGGACTCGCTGGTCATTTATAAATTATAAAATACTTAAAAGTTTTTCTGCTCCCAGAGGAGAAAAATGAATGAGAAGGAAGATTCCAAGTGATTTAAAACAAGGCTGATGCCAAGATGTCTTAATTAGTCTACAGGGACCAAATTTAAGATCTACTCTTTTTTTGACTCATTTTCTAGACAGGTTTAAATGAGTTATGAAAATTTAAAAATATGATTGTGGCAGAAAAAGCAAATATTGTAGAATTACTGTATGTTTACTAACCCTTAAAATATAAAAACAGGAAAAAAACTCAAAATATATAGGAACTTGTTACACTTTGAACAGAAATTATCCTAAATTGACACTTTTTCTCTGCTCAACATTACTCAGTGTTACCTGATGTTAAACCTAACAGGATGCTGAGATGAGTATATTTACTATTATGAAGACTTTACATATTGTTTAATAATAAAGCATATAGGGCCAGAGATTTAGCTCACTGGCATAAGCGCCCACCTAGGTCTTGAGTTTGAGCTTCAGTACCACCAAAAAGAAAAAAGAAAAAAAAATAATAAAGCTTATATTGATGTGGAGTTGTTTGGGATGGGAATTTGTAATAGAAAAAGGAGCTTTAAAAAAAGACTGTTATTCAGAGTGCTATGAAATAAACATTTGGTTAAATCAAAAGCTTCCTTTACCCCTGAGTAAAGTTAAGCGTGAAAGTTTCAGAAATTGTAAAGAGTTTATAATTTATAAACAGCTTTGTAATTTTACTTGAGCCTTAAACTTTTTAACACCTTAAGTAAAATACTTTATAGTTTTTCCAATTTTAAAATATATTCAAAACTTAATCTTCTTTTGATTTTTTTTTTTTTAAACAGGCTATTACTGTGCAGTTCAGGCTGGTCTTTACTCACTGTAATCCACACTGACCTCAAACTCTGATCCTCCTTGTTCAGCCTCCCCAGGTGTTGAGATTGCAGGTGTATGCCACCTGGCTAAAACTATAGATGTTTCAATTCTTTCTTTTTATCATAGTGGAGTGCAGCTCATAGTAAGAATTCAATAAATATTTGTTGCATGCTTGAATAGGAAATGAAATTACCTTTGACTAAACATGAGTTCTAAATATAAAACAGTGTAAGGACATCACAGTAGAACAGAGATACATTTATCCAAAATTTACTCTAGAACTTGTAATTGCAGGCCAACAGATTTGGGAGGTAAGCAGAAAACACTGAGCAACCAAAATAGATTTGGAGATCCTCTCAAAGCATGTGAAACTGAGACAAAATTTTCTAAGTAGCAAGAAATTTGAAGTGGAATGAGAGGCAGCTACCAGCTATTCAAATTGACAGCCAACACAGCAAAAGCTGGGAATGGGAAGAAAACCTTCAACTCAGCAACCTGGGGACTTTCAGTGTAGGCACTTGGGTATTGGACAATACAATTATTAGTTACAATAATGTTAACAGATTCTGTTTTTACAAGTTGGGAAGATTTGTGCTTTTTGTTATTTTTATTTTTTAAGATTTTTGTGCCAGATTAAAGGTTGGTTAAGTGGACAAGCTTGAGTTATCTGGAAAATTCATTTATTGGAACTGTAGCTTTTTTAAGGATGTCAAGTAAAGAACATTAACTTTTTATTTTAAACCAGGTTGTATACTACCTTTTCAAATGGTTGTTTCTTTTAATTATTTTAATATGAATAAAGCCTATTCCTTGCTGTATTTGGGTATCTAGCTGACTTTAAACTTTTTCTTTCAGTAGAAAGTTCTTATTCACCACGGATGCTTTCTGTAGATAGGGGCTCAGTAAATGGGGAAGTTGGGTTAGTTTATTGATGCTAATGCCGAAGCACTGCTGGGGTCGAGTGGGGTGAGGGATCAGTCAGATTTTATATCTACGGGAAACATCCGGTTTTAAATCTTGTGGTTTAATTTTTAAAATATATCATAAAAATTTCATTGGACAAATTATTGGGATCTAACACATAAATGTGCTTTTAATACCATAATAAGCCAAATTTAGCAGCTTGTCTTTTTTTTTTTCCAGTACTAAGAACTGAACCCAAGGCCTTCACATTGAACCACATCCCTACCTTTTTTATAGGCGTGTGCTACCACACCTGACTGTTTTCTTCTTTTTCTGAGATACTATGTTCTTAGGCATGATGTAACACACCCCTAATCCCATCACTCCGGGAGGCTGGGGCAAGAAGATTGCAAGTTCAAACCCAGCCTGGTAATGTGGCAAAACTGTCTCAAAAATAAGAAGGGCTGGGGCTATCTCTGTGTGAAGGTCCTGGGCTTAAGCCCCAGTGCTGGAAAAAAAAAGCACAAAAAAACTATTTGACTAATATATACTCACAGAATACCTATGAGGCTGCTTGTAGTTAGTATTAAAATATAAAAAATTCTTAGTTAAAAAAATTCCTTGTGACCCTGTTGTCTCAACCACATTTTCTTTTGTCTTCTTTACCTTCCTGAACATTAACACTTTCCAGTTACAATCTTTATGTCCATTCTTTCTTGTTTTTAGCAGTGTTCTTAGTATATCACAAGCTTTCAAGACCCTATCTGTGCCAGAATAGTTTAGAGCCTCTTGGATCAGAGCTAGTTCCTCCTTCAGGGTGTCTGCAGGATTGTGGTAGGAGAAAAGCGAGGGTTACGTGTGCTGTGGTTATCGCGTGAGATGTATCAAGGTGTGCTGAGACCGCAAGGAAGGAGCACCTAAATGGCTGGGATAAATCAGGGTAGCGTCATGGAGCTGTGGAGGCTTAGGCAAAGTATTACGTGTTAAACAGGTGTTTCTAGGTAAATCGGTGAATGTCGGGGGAAGAGGACAGAGGGGTTCCGTTTAGATACACAGTATGTGGACCAGCACTGCCCTGTAGAACCGTGTGTAATGATGGACATGTCCTCTTCACCATCCAGTATGGTAGTACTGGAATAGCCATATGTAGGTATTGGTCACTTGAAACCTAGATTGTATAGCTGAGGGGATGAATTTTTAGTTCAGTTTTAATGAAGTAACTGCACATAACCAGTGGCTACTGCAGTAGCAGAGCAGATGTACAGATCGTTATTCTATAGGTCATTAGAAGCAACACATTCTCCAAATGTCGACCATTTGTTTTCAAGATTTTCTTATACACAAAACTTCATTTAATAAACCCCATAATGCATCTTTAATAAAATTTTTAGAATCACTAGATTGAGTCAAACAGTAAGAACATTTTTTGACTTAATCAGTACACTATCTTTTTTTAAAATTTTATTTAAAGAGGAAAAAAAAGCAATACAGAAAAAAGGGTAGAAACAATACAGAACCTCAAAAAAAACCATAAATCACTAGTTGACAAACCACATACTGTCCTCCCAGAAATAGCCGTTCATGTTACAAAATTAAGGCATACAAAGTGAACACACAGTGAGGCTGCAAACAGTTACAAAAAAAAACAGGATGGAATAAAGCCAATGGAGACAGTATAGTGAAATTGGCACAGAACATCACAGCAGGTCACCAGGACAACAGTAACAGGCAACATTATATATCTCGTTGTCTTCACAATAGTTGTTCTTCTACTAGGTACAGCAAAATCAAAGAAATACACAACATTATAGAACACATCAACACAGAGTA
>PVJX010026457.1:0-25862 GCA_004027295.1 Dolichotis patagonum | reverse complement strand
CTTACACGGAGGGGTCAGGACGATGTGGTTTCCAGCACCGGTTGGATGTGGGAAGCCGGGGGGGGGGCGCACTTGTGCACCGTGGTGCTAGTGAGCGAGGCGCCCCGAAGACCGGAAGTCAGGAGGCCTGTGGAGAGCTGACTCTAATCAGGGTGCTTCCGGGAGGGGTGGGGGGTCAGAAAACCCGGGAGAGCAACTGGAAGTGCAGTAGGGGAATTTTCAGAGGACAAGGATGATGATGATGGTTGTGATGATGACGGTGATGATTCGGAAGCAGGAAAACGGTCACAGAACCAGCGTGAAGAAGATTCTCATTCTGATGGCACGAGGACCTCTTATCCCTGTCAGACACAAGCACTTCCTGGGCGAAGACCACCTCCTCCAGGACTGCCGTCAGGCTGACCCCTGTCCTCCCCTGGGGCCGCCTGCCTCCTGCGTCCTCCCGGAGGACCCCACCAAAGGAGGTGTCCTGCGCCTCCAGGTGTCCTGCACCTCCAGGTTCGTGGAGGGATACGCTCCCGTTCCATCTGAGGGAACGCACAAATCCCACTGTGAGTGTACTGCCTAACTCAGGTCCGGGAAGACCCTGCTGGCCCCAGCTCGCTGCGCACGGAGCAGGGCTTTCGTTCAAGAGTGCTAACCCCCACGCTGTAATCTTCATCCCATTTGGCCCCTTCTCCAGGTTTTTGGAAACTGGCAGGCAGGAGAACCTTATTTACTGTCTGTTGTCCTGCTCTTCTTCTGTTTTTCGGCGGCCCGAAGGAGAGAGACCCTGGCGCGTTGGGACCTGCACTGTGCAGTTGACTCGGGGTGCTGGGAGAACAAAGAACGCCTCCCCTCTCTGGGGGGCGGCTGTGATCCTGCCGGCATGTGGGCTGAGAATCAGACATCTCATGTCGTCCTGTCCCCCATCCCGTGTCCTCCCTCCCCCTCCCCCCTGCCTAGCAAGTGGGAGCCAGTGAACTACACATCTTGTGAAAAGATTGGCTATGTTATTTAGTATGAGCTCTCTATATGCAAAGATAAGGACAACCATTTGGAAGAAAACAAGAGACAATATGACAGATAGTGAAGATCTCTGGTTGTCTAGCTTTGAAATTTATGCTTTCTTATGTCCCATTCTGTTTTGTTGTGTTTCATTTTACTCCTTTAAAATAAATTTTTTTAAAAAAAGATGTGTTTTTAAAGGATATACAATGGAGTACTACATTACCATAAAGAAGGATAGACTTGACATGTCTCTAGCTAAATGGATGCAGCCAGGGACCATACACTGAAATGAATTGGACACACGTGTAAATACTGCATTGTTTCTCAGGTGTGAGACACTGAAAGTGTGAATAAGACCAAAATTTATGCTAGATATTGGGAAAGGGAAAGGAAACAGAAGAGAAGGGAAACAAGGAATGGGGAAGAGGGAAAGGAAAGAAATGACAAAAAATAGAACAGAAGGCAAAGATGAAGAGAAAGCTTTTGTAATAAGCAGGGGAAGAGGGACTGAAGGGAGGAGACGGAATGGGAAAAGCCAGCAAGATATTCCACGTACAGGTGCAGATTCCCTGGGAGGGACGCTATTATTGTGTATTACGAAAATGCACCAATACAATTTTACAATGCAAAAAGTAATAATGTTGGGAGGCTGAGGCAGGAGGGTGGCATGTTTGAGCCCACCCTGGGCAGCTTAGTGACTCAGAGAGATCTTGTTTCAAAAAAAAAAAAATTAAAATTACTTTGTGGAAAGAGAGCTGAAGACAGAGCTCCACGTGCAGGCCCCGCTTCAATCCCTAACACTACAGAGGGAAGAGAAGGAGGAGGAGGAGGGGAAAGCAGACAGCTTCCCTAGTTATGCAAGAAGCCATTCTCTATATCGTAAGCGAGACAAATAGGACTTTGAAATTACATCTTTGGGCCAGGGATAGAGCTCAGTGGCATAAGCACCTGCCTGGCAAGTGCAAGTCCTGAGTTTGATTCCTGGTACAAAAAAGTTTTTAAAAAAGGACACGTTTGGTGGTTGCTCTTGGGCTTGCAGAAATGTAGTCCCTGGACGCATGCTTGTCCCCTGGATGGAGGGGTGCTGGAGATGGGGTCCCTCTCTTTTAAGAGACAGGAAATCAGTGAGCTCCATCCCTGGATCTCTAAATTAATTTTTAAAGCACATTTAATTGATTTACATGCAAAAGAATGCGTAGGCGCATTTTCCTGATGAGTCTTTCATAACTTTCTATAGTTTCTCAAAGAGGCACGGGAGACCCCCAAAACAACCACTGCAAGTAACGAGTATTAAGCGCTTTCTCTGCCCTGACAGTTATACCGAGCACACACTACTGCCACTGTCTCCACCGAGAGCCAGGCTACCTCTTATAGACAGAGGCGAGAGAATCTTTGAGATTTAGTACTTGTCTACAGGCCCACAGTAAGGGTCCCAATAGGAACCCAGGTCTTCCTGGACCTTAACAGAGCCCCACTGTTCACCTTACAAAAAGAATTAGGAAAACTGGGGGTGATGGTGCGTGGCTGTAACCCCAGGACTCGGGAGGGCAGGAGAATCGCCATGAGTTCAAATGCAGCCTGGATTACAGAGCAAGACCTTGTCTTTAAAAAAAAAAAAGAATTAGGAGGCTTTTCCATGTGTGATGTTATTATTTTCCAGGAGAGTTAGGGACGCAGGAAATAAAAGCTGTTCTCATCCATCGGGTTCCTCCCTACCCGCCGGAGCTGGGAGCCTCGGTGGTGAGCACGTGGGTGAGAAAGGCGCACATCTTGTCTCTCTTCATCACGGCAGGGCATGTGGAGAAACACCCCAGGAGGATCGGGGTGGGGGCCTGGGGCGGCAGTGCTGGGGGAAGACGCTTCCGTCACAGCAGGAGAGGTGGAGACGGCAGATGGGACGGCTGGGTTTCCAAGCTGCCTTCACAGCACTGCCGGGCGCGCCAGGCAGCCGGGTGTGGGGAGCTGCTCTGCTCAGGGCGGCGCTGTGAGCGGCTGCACCCTTGGCCGGACTCCTAATTAACCGCAAGCCGCCTCCTCCTCTGAAGCTCGCGCTGTGCCTCCCATCGTGGGCCCGGGAGGGTGGCGGAGGGTGTGAAATATGCCGGTGCGGTGAGCGCGGGCGGCGGTGAAACCTACGGTGGGTTATTACCTGGGAAACGGTGGCCGCTCTGGTCGCCCCAGGTCAGGGAGAGAGAAAAACAAGGGAACTTGGGTCAGAAGTGACTGGTCCTGGGGAGGAAATGGCTTCTAATGCAGCGTTTAAAGGGACACCAAGAAACAAAACGAAACACCCAGCGGTTGAGGCAAAAAGCATTTTAATGCAATATTTTTGCAAAACCAAAATAATGCCAAATCTGGGTGAGTTGGGCAAGGTTTACTTATTTGGCTTTTTGAGACAAGGTCTCACATTGTAATTCAGGCTGGCCTTGAACTCAGTGTATAACCCAGGCTGGCCTCTAACTTGTAGCAACCCTCCTGCCTCAATCTCCCAAGTGCTGAATTACAGGTATATGCCAGCATCCCCCAGCCTGTTTTTATTTAAAATCATGTTTAGAGCTGGGTGTGGTGGTGCATGCATGTGATTCCAGCTACTTGGGAGGCTGAGGCAGGAGGATCGCAAGTTTGAGGCCAGTCTTGGTAATTCAGCAGGAGCCTATCTCCAATCATAGTAAGAAAGGCCGGGGATGTAGCCCAGTGGTGGAGCACTGCGTGGCCTACAGAAGGTCCTGGGTTCCTCCCTCAAGACCACGCGTAACAAAAACAAACAAGCAAAAGACCAAATGAAAATAATTGCAGAAGACTCTTAAAATAAATCCCACCCACTGTGTTATTTCACCCCAACAGTGCTTCAGTGAACATCTCCAAGGAACGCCAACATTTTTCCTCCACACTGTCACTGTTGCTAGCAGGAGAGCATGCGATTATCTAGTGCTGAGTTTAGAATCAAATTTTCCTGATTGCTCCAGTTCTCAGCTGAGTGTTCTAATTATGGCTGGAAGCGCACGTTCCTCTGGGCAGGACGCCTCCTCTGCATCTTTTCATCTGGAACATTCCTGCTTTCCCAGGCTACTGATTTCTTGCCAGAAAAGAGTCCTCATCGATGCCCCCGATTCTGAGTTTCCCCCTCTGCTTCTGGTGACGTTGATCTAGCTTCAACTTACTTTTCTCTGCTAACTTCCTGTTTTTGATTTCATTACTTCCTCCTTTATTTTTTTTTTCTTTTCTTCTGCTTACTGGGATTCATTTTCCTCTTCTTTTTTTAGCTTCCTAAGGTGGGAGCTTAGATCATTGATTTTACAACTTTTTCCTGCCTGATACACACATTCAGTACCAATTTTCCCCTGAGCTCTGATTCCTTGCATCCCCCAACTTTTGATAAGTTATAGTTCCCTTTTCATTTGGTTGAAATATTTTTATATCTCTCTTGAGACTCCTTTGATTCAAGTATTATTACAAAGCATCTTGTTTAATCTCCAAGTATTTTGAAATTTTCCAACTCGCTTTCTGTTAAGGGTTTCTACTTTAATTCCGTTTTGGTCTAAAGCACATGGCGTATGGTTTCCATTCCTTTAAACGCGCTGAGATGTGTTTTAGGGCCCAGGATGGAGCCTTGCTTGGTGAATGCTCTGTGACAGCTTGAGAAAAATGAGCATTCTGTTGTTGGGAGAAGTCACCCTGCAGATGCTGATTCTGTCCAGTTGACTGGAGGGAATGACTGATGGTCACTATGTCCTTATAGACCTGCCTGCTGGCCACACCCATTCCTGATGGAGGGCCGTGGAAGTTTTCAACTAGACCAGCAGGCTTGTCTGTTTCTCCTCTTATTTATACCAATTTTGACCTTGCATCATTCAACCCTCTCTTGTTAGGTGTATGCACGGTAAGGGATGTGTCACCTTGCAGACTTGACCCCTTGATCACCCCATAATATCCCTAGGTGTCGTTTATCTTGTTCCTCACTCCCTGTGTTTCTAGTGAGCAGCTGGGAGCTCTAGAAATGTGTGGTGGACATTGCCTGGACTGTACCACCTGTACCACTTCAGGGTACCCCAAGAAGTCTGCTATAGACCCCAGGGCCTGCATTTCATTGTTCTGTGAGCTTCTCAGGCACCGAGGTTCCCTGGTCCCTGAGCTAAGGCCCCACCACTCTCCTCAGGATGAGCCCCAGCCAGTGATCACGGACTGCTGTGTAAGTGGTCAGCCACCTGGTTTCTGGGGTGGCTCTGGGACATGGGTACACGGGTTGTCAGACTTCTTGAGCTGGATCAAGCCCTTCTTGCCCACTGTGGTAACTTCCTTGATAGCTAATGCTTTACCAACCGCCTTCCCTTCCTCGACTCAGTGCCTTAGCAGCACTTACGGAAAATGCTTCCAAGATATACGCACTCCGATCCTTGCTTTAGGGCTGCTTTAGAGGGAGTCAGGACTTAAGGGCTCAGATGGGACACTTCACAGGAATACTTTATAGGGCTCTCCGTGTCTGCCCGTCTGGCCCCCTTGTAACTGAACATTAAAATTAATAAGGAGACTTGGGTGGTGACAGTGGGATTCCCTCCACTGTAAATCTCTCCATCAGCCTTTCATCGAGTGACTTCATCCATAGATGAATCCATCTCATTGACTTTTAATGTTTTAAGGGGGGTGGGAAAGAAAGCTGACAGTAACATTTGAGCTCCTGGATCAAGCCAGGCCTGCAGCCATCCGTGTTTCTAGACTTCCCAGTTTCCAGAGCTGATAAATTCCTTTTTAGCTAAGTAGACTGAAGTTTCTATCAGTCGGTTTCTATCGCTTCCAGCACTGCCGGTCCCTCCCCGTCCTTTGCAAGGACCCCTTACCTCACTTTCCTCCATAAAACATCTCTCCCTGCAGAGCTGTGTGACAGCTCAAACCGGGATGAATTTTCCCTTCAACAAACACCCTTTGTGCCCACTGCAGTGAGAGCAACCTCCCATCCCGTCACACTCACAACGATGTACTTTCTCACCCATTTGGAGGATTTCCCCCGAGCCCAAGGCTAAATCAAAGTCTCTCTGTTTCTGTTTTTAACAATTGATGGGTTGCTTTTAATTGACAAGTAAACATTGTTTATGTGTATTGTGTACGGCATGGTTTGAAACACGGCCACCTGGAGGAGGAGCTCCGCGAGGCGAGGCTGATTCACACCCTGCTCCCTCACACACTTCCCTTTTGTGTTTTTTTTTTTTTGCGATGAGAACATTTACAATCTACTTTCTTAGCAATGACCAAGAATATAATACAAGCCAGGAGGATCACAAGTTCGAGGCCAGCCTGAGCAATTTAGGCAGGTCCTGTCCTAAAAGATAAGAAGCGTTGGCAATGTGGCTCCAGTGTAGCTCAGTGGCAGATTCAATCCTGAATCTCGCACACAGACGCAAGAGGAATATTAAGGTCGCTGAGAACACGAAGCGTGGCCACCGTTTCGCACGGCAGCTCTCCTGAACTTACTCCCTCTGACTGCAAGGCTGGGACCTCTGGTCAACATCTTTCCCCCTCCCCCCTCACTGTGCTTGTCTCCATTTCTAAAGATAGAGAAAGGCTTGTGGGTTTGAAGAGTTCTCCTCATGAGCAACTGGCCAAATATTTAACAACAGACCCATCCGCACCATCAACAAACCCAAACACATTCCGGCCATAACAACAGGCGTGATGGAACTGGCACTGCCCGAGGCCTCCTCCTCCTCACTGTGTCCCTCTTCTAGTTGCTGTGGGGGGTTCAGTTCGTTGTGTTTTGTTTTGTTTGTGTTCTGTTGTCTTGTTTCCTTTTGTCTTTGGTACTGGGGACCGACCCCAGGGAACACCAGCTCCACCCCCATCCCTTTTTAGTATAGACTGAGACAGGGGCTTGCTGTTACCCAGGCAGGTCTCGAACTTGTGATCTTCTTGCCTCGGCCCGGCGTGCTGAGTGGCTGAGACCACCCTGGCCAGGTGACTCGCTGAGATCCAGGTGGACCTGAGACGCATCCTTGCCTGATGACCAGCTGTCCCCCTCCCCCAGTAAAGCAAACAGAGACGGGGTTGGGGGCACCACAGCCCCTGTTCCTCATTTCCGCGCTATCTGGTTGCCACGTCCCCTTGAGAACGGCAGCCTCGGACGCTGTCCACACAGCAAAGCTGCCGTTGGCACTGATTAAACGGAGCCGGGGGAGGGGGCACCTTTCAAGTACTTGCTCCCCTCTGCTCTGTACATGAGCTTCCGTTTATGGGAGAAAGTTAAACGGCACCGAGACGAGCAGGAAACTTCAGCTGATTTTAAACTTCAATTTCAAACCAGTTGGGAGCAGGTGGTGTGGAGAGGTCAAAGCAGAGGTCACCCCTAGCGGATGGAGAACCAGGTGTGTGGTGGGTGGGCACCTGGGCCCCTGATGTGCCGGGTGGACTGAGGGCCAGGGGGATGCTGGGAATCAGGGATGTGGTTTGGGAGTCCCTAATGTTTGGTCCTCAAGCCCCACGCTTTTTCTGGAAAGGTGTCCGAGGTCCCGGGCATAGCAGGGGCTATCTAAGTGGGCCCCAGTGAGGGAGGGTCATGGCTCCTAGAATCTGTCCATCTCCTAAGGGCCAGGCCTGGGGCAGGAGTCCTGTTTGTGAATCCATTCCACCTCTCCCCTACCCCAAAACAATCTTATTCTCCTACACAGAGGAGGAGGCCGAGGCTCCGAAGGAAGCCCAGCATCTTGTCCAGGCCGAGGGCAGAGCAGCTGGGACCCAGAGCGAACGTCATTCAGCCCAGCTCAGCTCAGCCTGGCCGGCCTAGGGGCGCCTTAACTAGCGAGGTTCTGGCTCAGGTAACATGCAGCCTGGCTTCATGGTGCTGCTAAGAGAGAAGACAGTCCCACCCTGCGGAGAGTTTCCCCGAGCTTCCGCCCACCCCTTTTGCTGTTCCATCCTCGGGGTGTGGACCCTGCCCTCAACCGGATGTCCCGGGTGCCCACAGTGGCTGCATCTGGACCTCACAGGTCCGGAGGAAACAAGGAAGCAGAGTTAGAAGCAAAGAAACTTTCCCCACAAGTTTCTTTCTTGTGGTTCTCTGGGCTGACGGGTTCTGCTGGGCAGCTCCTGGTACAGTTCTCTCTTGGTACTGCCACAGGACACACCTGGGGCCACACGTGTTGGGACCTCACTGTGCTCAGAGCCCCCAGGCTGCCTCCTAAGGGAGTCACCCGGAAACTGGGTATCCGTAGCTCCTCCCACTCTGAAAACTCCTCCCTCTCATCATTGGCCAGAATGAACCAATCAATGGTCAGGGTTCCTGTGATTGGCTGTCACGTCAGGCTGGCTGAGAGGTGAGCCTCAGAGCACTGAGTGAGGTCACAGGGCAGGCTCATCCCTGCCTCGCTGTGCTCCAGTGAACCCTTCCAGATGATTCCTACATACTCTTCCCCAGGGTCCAGAGGCCGCAGCCCAGCTCTAACCGTTCACTAACCCTTTGGCGTAAAATGTACCAAGGCCAGGCCACAGTTCTCCTAGCTCGTTTTAAGCTCAAGGAGTGACGTGAGTCAGCTTCGTGCTGGACACTGCTGCGATTTTTTCTTTTCTTTTTTATGTTTTTGCAATGCTAGAGACAGAACCCAGAACCTCCCGCATGATCGCCAAGCGCTCCCCACGGAGCCACACCCCAGCCCACCCCCATTGTTTATGTAGCTTCTGCACAGCTGAAAAGCTCTTCGTGCACGGGCGTGGGGGTGCCACGGGACTGGACCGGAAGTCGGAAGTCTTGGGTTTGTGAGTCTCAAAGCCTTCACCTGTAAACGACAGTAATGCAATGATGTTTTCACAGAGCTATGCTGCAGAGAAAGTATAAAGTGATCTATGAATAGAAAATATTCTTATGAAAGGAGCAAAAACAGAATCACATCACAGACAGAGGAGAGGTGTGGAGTAGGAAGCTTTGAATCAAGGCTCTGCCCTTGCTTGTCACGCTCCCTTGGGAAATGGCTTTAACCTCTGAGCCTCAGTTTCCTTATCAATAGGAGGACGAAATATTTATTTTGGCTCATGGTTTTTGAGGCTGTAGTCCATGGCCAACTGGTTCCATTGACCTTAGGTTGCTGTGGCCAGACAGAGCCATGGTGGATGGGCAGCGCGGAGCAGAGCTGCTCACCTGTGGCAGCCAGGAGGTGGAGAGGGTGAAAGCCAGGGAGGAAGGAGCTGGGGACCAGGTTCAGTCCCCAGGGTAACACCTCCATGACCCGCTGCCTTCAGCTAGGCCCTTCCTCCCCTTTCCATCACCCAGTAGAACCACTCAATTATGATCTCGTGAAAGGATGAATCCACTTGAAGCTCTAGGGATCCATCTGATCACCTCCCAAAGCCCATCAGTGACCACGTCACCAACACAATAATTCTCTGGGGGAAACATCTCAGATGACAATAGTCACAATGAACCGTGAACTTGGGGGGAGTCGCATTGAATGAGAGATGTGGGTGAGGTTGGAAACTCATCAGATGCTTTAGGGAAAGAATTTACTGCGCAAGAGAGGGAAAAAGAGAGGAGCAGGATTTTAAAAGAGGAGCCAGGTCAGGGACACGGTAGATGTCCTAGGCGAGGCCTACAGATTCTGAGACAAGCTTTCAAAGGGAAGCAGTTTATTTGAAGGTGATACCAGGAAACGGAACTCTGGGAGCCAGTGTAGACCACAGAGCTCAAAATTAACGCGCCCAGCAGTCCAGAAGCTGTGAGATTTATGCACCACAGTTATGCCTTACGTTAAATCGAATGACGAGTCAGTGCAGAATACAGCCACGGTCGGTTGCAAGGGTTGTCCATGGGCCAAGGGGAGTTTTCTTGTTTAATCCTCATGAAAACATACAGAATGCCCGGGGATTTAGCTCAGTGGCTTAAGCGCCTGCCTGGCAAGCTCGAGGTTGTGAGTTCGATGAAACGAGGGCACCTAGAGTGACTCACCCAGTAAGTATCTGACTGCAATTCTTGTCCTCGTTATTGGTGGGAAAGGAGAGGTGGAATCTCTGCTTGGTCCTTGGTGACTTCTGATGTCTTGAAAGGACATCTCCATCACGTCTCATCTCTCCTCATTTGGCCCCTGGGCATGGTGAGGAGCTGGTTTCTCAGGTTCCTTGGCAGGAGCGCTGGACATGGAGGTCATCAGCTTCCCAAGCTCATCCCCCAGTCCGGGTGCAGGCACCCACACTCTCTTCGCCAAGGCTGGCATCCGTGTGTGTCTGGAAACCCTTCTCATTCCACCCCCAGCCCCATAAACTGCTTTTTTATGAGCTTTTTCTCTGCATCCCACCACTGTGCAGCGTTTCACAGTGTCCATTTCAGAGATCTCAAATACGCATATAAAGGAAGCCACACCATTAAGGGCAAGGAGGAAGGGAAAGTCATAGCCTTACTTCCTCACTTCTAAAAGAAATAGAGGTACAAAAGAATATTCTCTGTGTTCACTTCCGAAATAGCAGAAAATGAGAATGAGCAAAACAGAAAAGGCACAGAAGTATCCAGTGACCACTTCATCCGAAGGCAGTCAACTCTGTCTTTTCTCGATTTTTTTTTTTGCATGAAGATCCATATTCTTTCACTGTCTGCTGTCTTATTATTTGTTACTTATTTATTTAGTGTGTGAGGGATTGAGCCCAGGAGCATTTGACCACTGAGCCATAGCACCTACCCTTTCTTAGTATTGATTGATTGACTGATTGATCGAGATAAGAGCTTGCTAAGTTTCACATTCTGGCCACCAGCTTTTGATCCTTCTGCCTCAGCCTCCTGGGTAGGGATGCACCACTGTGCATTTGCACGGAACAGAAGTATAAAGGGTGAAAACACTGCCTCCCACCATTGGCCCAAGCAGCCCAGCTCCCCAACGCAGAGGAACCTGTTGGACCCGCTTCCTGGGGACTCTGTCTCTATTTCTCCATAAAATGACACACGCTAAACTCACATCGTGCGCCTGAACTTTTTCCTTAGCGGTGTATCTCACAGCTGCTTCCTCTTTTCCTCTTGGCGATGGCTGTTTAGGATTCCCCTGGAGAGATGAAACTGTGGTGCCTTTAACTGCGCATCTATCATTGGGCATTTAGAAACTTTCCTGCCAGGTGGACTACTGTCCACTTGTAATCCCAGCTACTCAGTAGGCTGAGGCAAGAGGGTTGCTAAATTTAAGGCCAGCCATGACAACTTAGCAAGAATAGGTCTCAAGATAAAATTAGATTTTTAAAATTTGTCTATTTATCTTTTTTTTTTGGAGACATGGTCTCACTATGTACTTCAGGCTGGCCTCGAACTCACGTCGATCCTGCCTCAGCCTCCCAAGTGCTGAATTAAAATTTGAAAAGCTTCCCAATCTTATGTTTTTCCAACACAAAGTAGCAATTGCACAGGTAGGCACGTCATTGTGCAAATCTACAACTACATCTGGAAATGGAATTTCTGTTCACTTGTTATTTTGATGGGATGTTGGGATACTTTGAAGGAATGCAACCAACTATTTTTAATCTTTTTAAAAACTTGGTGATTGTGTGTGACCTTGTTGTGACCGTGTGTGTGTGTGTGTGTGTGTGTGTGTGTGTAAGAGAGACGGACAGACAGATGGACAGAGAGTTCAGGGATTTTGTAGATGTATAATGTTTTTTTAAAATTTTTGAATGTATATTTAAATTTTTTATTAGTACATGTTTGCAGTACACAGTGCTCACTTTCCTCAGGAGTTGGTATGTGTGCATAACACATCATAATTCCTTTTTCATTTTATTTCCCTCCCTTTCCTTTCTCCTCCCTCCATCTTGATCCCCCTTCTGCATTTGAGAAAGAGCTCTCTTTCTCTCTATTCCTCTTGTTGTCTTTCATTTTTGCTCTTTTGTTATACTTTGGGTTTCTCATCTAAGATGTACGTGGGCGTCTGATTTGTTTCATTCATCGTTATGGTCTCAAGGTGCACGCATGTCCCACAGGTGACTGAAGTCTGTCCTTTATGGCAGAGTAGTATTCCATTGTGTGGAACTTCGGCAATTTCCTTTATCCACTCATCTGTCAGTGGATATATGGGATAGTCCTGAGATTTAGCTATTGTGAGTTGTGTTGCTATAAACACGGGAAGGCATGTATGACTACATGAAATCTTCAGCTCTTTCAGATGTGTAATTCTTTGTTTTACCTACTCTAAATTTTGGAATGGTTAAATGTTTCTACCTTTAAAGACAAACTAATTGCTGTAGAATCACAACTTCTCTGTGACAAATGGTAAAGGCATTTTTGCTCGTGACACTGGTATGAAATATCAGAACAGTGAATCCAAAACACCACTGATTTAGGCATCGGGGATTTGAAAAGGAGGATAAAAATCCAGGTACATTGAGTCAGGACTTTCTAAAAAAATTTTGGCCATCCATAAAGTGTAAGGAACCCTTTTTGGCTTTTCTTTGACTGCACATAAGGATCCCATGTTTTACCTCATGCCTGGGCAAATAAATTATTTATAAATTACATTCCTCTCTTTTAAAATAAACACCAGTCCTCCAGAAAGTTAGATAAATAAAATGTCATCTATTTATCAAATTGACTCTTCGTGCCTAATAACCCACAGCCTCGCTAAAGGAATTGTTATCTAACAGTTAGGTCAAAAGTGCAAGAGTCCAGACTTATTAATTCTAAGCCTCGCCAGGCATTGATGGGCGCTGCCCGGGAGGGTGGGAGGCGGCCGGGCCTTCAGCCTCGGGCCCTCTGCTTTGCAGAGTATGCTGTTTCCCGGCCTCCTCGGCCTCCTCCTCCTCGGCTTGTGTGTTTAACAATGTTTGCGTAGCACTCAGATAAAAGGCCCAGGGTGAGACTTAAGTGCTTGTTAAAATTGTCAGCCCCAGAGTCATCAGAATTCCGATTGATAACCCGCACTTACAGTGAGAGGAGAATTTGTTTTCTCAGGCAGGCCGATTTTCCTTTCTCAGAGACCTGGAAAAACTTTCCAAAGCCCAGGTGCACTTTAGAGCCTCGGCCCCCCAAGTCTTACATCCCCCCATAAGAACGGGGATTCCTAGCTAACGGGGCTCCCAGAGAGCCTGAGCCGGAAGCTCGGGGAAACGGGGTTTGGGGTGGGAAGGATGGTGCAGTCGGGGAAACCAGGGCCGCCAGGGTTAGGGTCGCAGTCTCCGGCTCTTGCATGTCTCCCTAATGGTTCTCAGGGCCTCTTCCTGCTTAACCCTCCCCACACCTCACTCAGGGTCCCCGCTCCCCACTTCCCGGGTGGGTAAACTGAGGAAGAGATGACCACAGAGGAATTCAAGTCTCGCAGCCAGAAAGCCTGATGTTTGTTCTGTGTGATCTCTGCTCCTCTAAAACCTCAGAGCCGGGTCCAAGCTCTACTAGACTAGCGGTGATCTAGGGTATAAAAATACCTTGCTGCACAGAGGATGGAGAGGGCTCTGGCTACGGCTGAACACAGCCTTCACACACGCACGCATCCCTTCCTGGAAATTTTAGAAGGCTTGAGCAGGGTGTAGTGATGGTTGCCCATAACCCCAGCACTTGGGAGGCTGAGGCAGGAGGATCACTCAGCCCTGGCTACATTGTGAATTCAAGACCAGTGTATTAGTCAGGGTTGTTTTTTTTTTTTTAATAATTTTTTTTTATCAGCACCAGGGATCAAACTCACAATGGCATGCTTGCAAGGCAGGTGCTTATGCCGCTAAGCTAAATCCCCAGCCCTAACCAGGGTTTTACTAGAGAAAACAGATATAACACGAGATATACAAATGTAAAAGAAACAACAAGATTGGCTTACGATGGTCAGCCACAGAGTCGGATGAGGAAGTGTGCAGAGGGCATCTACACACTGGAGGCCGAAGGATTCAATCCAAGGCCTGGAGTTCACCTTAGTGTCTCATGCAAGTCCACAGCAGCAGGCCGATGGGTCTGCGACAGAAGGCTGAAGGCTCTATGATGGAAGGCTGGATGGAGAGTCTATGCCGGGAAGCTGGAGTCTACACTGGAAGCCAGGAGGGTAAGGTCCGAACCAAAGACGAAGACTGGAGCTTCTCCCAAGAATGGAATGCATTCGTCCTTCCTCCTTCCCCTTTACACCTCCAGGTGATGAGCCACCCTAGGGTGGGTCTTCCTCTACACCCTTGGGTGTAGAATTGCTAAACCCATTTAGTTAAACTTCTAAATGTCTCAAGTTGACAGAATCAATCAACCACTACAACCAGCCTGGACTCTGTAGCAAGACGCTGCCTCAGAAATAAATAAATAAGAGTGAAGCCTTGGGCCGGGTGGAGCTTCTCGCAGAGCCCTAACCTAACCTGCATGAGGCCCTGGGTTCCAGACCCTGCCCTGCAGCAGAGAACACAAGACACAGCAAGAGAAAGTAAGGGTTCGGTTCCAATCCTGCCGCCATGGAGAGTGAGTCTCTCTGGGCTTTTGCTTCCTCCCCCATCAAATGGGGGTAATAAGGACGGTCACCTCGGAAAGTCCTTCAGGTGACCTTGAAGTGTCCATGTCCAATTAAGGTACATGGACACGCAGCTCTCAGCTCAGGGCCTGCGCCGTGGGCACCCTGAAAGCCAGGCCGGGTAGAATGTTTGCCCAGGCCAGCGCAGCACAGTGGTACAAACCACTGACACAACTAGATGGCTTTGCACACTAGTGCACACTCGTGCCCGTGTGTCTCAGTGGCCGCTCACCCCAAGTGGCAGCGGAGGCTGCAGGGCGCTGTGATTGTGCAGGGGTGGTGCTGGAATTGTAGATGTGGCTGGGGGGACAGCAGCTGCCCAGTGCTCGAGGCCCTGGGCTCCAGCTCCAGCACTGCCCAAAACCCCCAAAATTAGCTTAGAAGTCCTGACTCAGTGGGGTTGAGAGGGGCAAGGGAGTGGGTGTTTATAACGGGCCAGGTGTTAACTCAGCGTGGAGGCCTTGGGTTCAATCCCCTGTACTGCAAAAAAGAAAGAAAGAAAGACAGCAACCTGCGGGAAAGGTGAGGCCACTTTGCACGGAGTCAGTCAATCAACTGCTTTGTTTCCTCATGAGTAGGGGTTGATGCCCGTGGGTCCCAGGCCCTGGTAGGAGCCAGGGAAGCCCCTTGGGAGCACCTGGGACACCCTCCTAGGGGCCGGGTCTGCAGGTCTGTGTCTGGTGTCTTCTCCTCTCCCTTCTCTAGGAAGCCAGCAGTACTTCAGTCCCAGGCCTCTCCCAGCATCTGTGACCCCCAGCTTGGCCACTTCCGTTTTAGCTTTGCTAGGTTTGTGCGTTTGTCCTAGCAGCCAAATGTCCCCCAGGCCCAGGGGCCCCTGGCTCTGGTGCCCACGTGACCAGTCTCTGTGTCACCTCCCCGCCTGCCGGTCCCAGACCATCAGAGGGAGGAGCCAGGCGCCACCCCATCTGGTCTGCCAGCTGCTCTTTATCAGAAGAAAGGGCCCAGCAGGCTGCACCCCTTTATCCCCCTTGGGTGAGGCGGGTTTTTTGGTGTAACCTGGACTCAGGAACCAGAACCTAGAATCCAGGCTGCAGGGGCAAAAAGAGGACCAGAGAGCCCCAAAAGGCAGAGGAACTCAAAGTGTCTTCTCACTAGCCATGTGCACCAAGGGGCAGTGCTTAACAGTACATACACACATCTCTTTGTGCAGCCATGTCAAAGATGCCCAGAAGTAAGAAAAGAGCAACATAATAAGCCATTGTAACTTTATCACAGCAGAGATTTGAGTGAAAGAGATAAAGATATAAACCCTCCAAAACTGTCTTAGTACATATATATTGTCTTGTTAACCTGTTCATCATACACATACAGACACACACACACGCATGGGCACATAAAGCAAATAGAAGCATAAAAGTACATACTACATTTAGTCCATTTTTCTTAACTAAGGTTGGATTTTTAATGGCTGCATAGTATTCCATCTCTAGATAAAACATGATTTTACCAATCTCCTACTTTCAGATAGCCAAGTTCTTACCTTAGTATATATTTTACTGCTATGGACATTCTTCTACATAAAATATTTTCCCACATATCTGATTATTTCTTCAAAAAACTTTTCTCAAAGAAAAGGCATGGGTAAAACTTTAAAATAAACTTCAAACCGCCTCCAGTAAGATGGCTTCAATTTACACCCCTTCCTCCACCTGGTAAAAGAGACTTGCTATTTCGTTAAGGTCCTTTTCCCCCAACCCTTTGAATTCTGGGGCCTCAGAAACTTGGCATGCATTTCTCGTTAGAAGTTTTCCTCTTCCAAACAATAAAGCTGCAAGAAGAGAAGAAAACAGAGGGATGAGAAAGGGGGAGAGATGGTCACCCCTCTGGGGGAGGGGGTGGGGAAATGAGAAAAGGGAAAGGGAGGGGGGTGGGGAGGGAGAGCCACTTAGAGACCCTGTAGCAGGAGTGAAAGTGGAGACAGAGGAGACCGGAGAAGGAGGAGTTGCTATTCTTTGCTACATGAGGCCCGGAATGGTGTGCGTGGACAGTGTCACTGTCCTTAGGATTCTGAATCAGGGACAGGATGTCCTCTTGGGTCCCAGAGTTCAGCTGTGTGTCCCCCCTTCTCTAAACAGACTCCTCGGGCCCTGGGGACAGCCGCTGGCCCTGCCCACCTGTCCATCACGCGGGTGACCGCCCGATACACAAACCATCTCAGAACCCAAGCATATAAAAGGGAATTTTTTAAAAACAGCAAAGCCGGGGTGGTGTGGGGCCGTGGGATGGAGGAGCGGCACAGGTCCGGGACCCCACTCCGCCCCGGCCAGGACGGACCACAGGAAAAGGCCAGGCCCAAAATAGGCCAGGCTCCTCTGTCCCCCATCCTGCTGTCCACTCCACCCTCCCTGCCACAGGCTACAGCTCGCCTGCCCCGAGGTGCGGTGCGCAACGGGGGATGGGGACGGCCCTGCCCCTGCTCGGACACAGGCACCATTTAAGGCTTTGAAACCTGCTCTGAGACGCGAGTCCAGCGACACTCCTGTGCCAAGAGCGGATGAGCATGTTTTGTTCCTGGGACATCTGCTATCTCCCCGTGGAATGCAAGAGATGTCTGCGCTTCCTGAGACCGCTCCCCTCCAGCTCTGGCTTGCCCTCGCCCTCGCCCTCGCCCTCCCTGTCCCCCCCGCCCCGTTTCCGTCTCCCCGAAGCTCCACCGACCCAGCACAATTCCGGGAAGTCGGTCCCACCGAAGCCTGACTCTTAGCTAAGCCGACTCTCCTTTCCCCCTCAGCACATTTTTAAGCCCTGACTTGGAAAGTGTAGCATCCAATTAACAGGATAATAAAAATGCAAAAACGCAGAGCTGTTTGCTTGGAGCCTCATTTGCAATTGAAAAGGAAGCTGCTGCGGATAGCTCTGGGGCTGTAGGTCCCTGACTCCAGCCGTCCACGGAGGGAAAACGGGGGTGATCTACGATCTGCTTTGGGGGGTTGCTGCAAAGAAATAAATTAGAGCATGACACGTGTTGTCAATAAACATCTCATCATCATCATCATCATCATCATCATTAGGGCCCCTGCAGAGCGCACCCAAATAACCTGGCTGATTGTTTGTTTGTTTCCTGAGAGCCAGGAAACCCGAATATCACCAACCGGGCTGCTCTTTGAAGTTGGGCTGCCTGTGCGACCCAGGGCGGAGGGAGCCATGTGCCGAGTCTCGGCCATATAGATCTTCCTCTGCAGATCATTAGGCTCACGTCTGTCACTTTTATTTCAAGGAAGCTGGTAGGGAGCGGGTGGGTGAGGTTAATTGCCTGAGGATCAGATGCGGGGGTGGAGGGAGGAGGGGGTTCCACAGAGCCTGTGACCCCAGCCAGCGGCACGGTGAGGCCTGGCTCCTGGTCCTGGCCGAGCAGGGAAACAGAACCAGTAGACAGGGAGGTGGAAAAGGGTGACTGGGCTTCATAAACGTGTGCCTCTGAGAGTCAGGGCTCCGAGGGAAACGCAAACGGTTTGGTGACAGTTGTCCCCAAGACTTGGGGACACACTGGGCTTCACTGTACCCAGATGTCTGGCAGTCTCACGTCCAGGGCCAGTTAGGAGCCATTGGTGCTGGGGATTCACCTCTGTACACAAAGTCACGGTGTCTTTCGGGTCTCACCTCTGTCCCCCCACGCCCGGGGGTGGCAGGCCGGACTCCTCCCAAGGCGAGCCACTGGGCCACCCTTTCCCTCCACTGCTGAAGCCAAGCTTTCCATAAACCTTGAGCGCAGACCCACCTGGCCTGTTAGTGAGACCCATGGCGGGGCATTGAGGCTGATGTCGCTATGGCTTGGGGACACCTGGGGACACCACCCTTCCAGGGTGCCTCTGGTCAACCCCCTAAACGGGGGAGATCACAGTCCCTGCCTCACAAGCTTCTCTGAAGAATTAAAACACATAAGCACTCAATAAATAGCAGCTATACATGATCCCTTTTCCCAGGCTACATAAGGGCCCAGAGGGGCTTTTCTCAACCCCTAACCATTGCTTCTGAAAGAGAACAAATCAGCCCATGGAACCCTATGCTTCAGTCCTTCCAGAAAAAAATCCGGAACACAGGACCATCCTGGTTAATGGGGTAGAAAGTTTAACTCCTGGTGGCTTGCTGGGGGGACTGTTATACCGACTCAAAGTTCATTTTTTCTGACCACCAAAAATATTTCTTTTTACAGACCTGCCAGAGCGCTCTAGATTAACAATCTCCGACCGGCACTCATCGCCCCACGCCGACCCGGCTCCCCAGCCGGGGAGAAGGTGTGACTTCAGACTTAGCGGTAAGGATGGGGGTGCGGAATGCAAGCTCGTGTGTGAGGTGATTGTAACCAGAAACGCCTCGGCAGGCATCTCGCTGCCGTCCGGAGCGCCGCTGGCAGGGAGCCGGGCCGGGAGCCGGGAGCCGGCCGAGGTGCCCTGGCCGCCGCTGACCGCCCCTCCCCGGCGGGGCCGATAGCTTATCGGGCCCACTCTGGGGGCGCCGGGTGCTACAACCGGAAGCGCGCTGCAGCCAGTGGACGCTCGCGGGCGCGGTGTCCGTGCGCCCCGGTGCGCGCCGGCCAGCGCTTACACTCGGATGCCGGTTCCGTCCACCCTGCAGCCAGGTAAGGCCCAGGTGGGCGGGGAGCGCTCGGGGGCGCCGCGGGGCTGTCTGGGTGGCTGAAAAGCTGGGGTTTTACCGATCCTGGGAGGCAAGGATGAGTGGAGATGGGCGAAAATACGGGGGCGCCAAGAGACAGCACTTCCTCCCCGCGGAGCGCAAGAGACGAGGGGATGCTGGTCTGGGCCGTGCACCCCAAGGTGTCGGCAAGGGTGCACTGGCGAGGTGCGCCTGCCTTGTCAGTGACCTGCCCCTCAGCCTGCGTCTCCTGTGCCACCTGCGCTGAGGTGACCAAGTGGCGGGAGCTTCATTCCGCCATCGTAGCTGTTGGGGGCCCTTGCATGGGACGGGGCGTGAGTGTGTGTAAGAAGCAGCTTGTGCCTAGCAGAAATGACAGGAATTTGGAGTCAGAAGCCCTGAGGTTCGGTCCAGGCTTGGCTTTCCTTTCCTTACTGCAGCGCTGTGCACTTTTGGGTGAGTTGCTTAACCTCTCTGGGCCCACTTCTTCACCTTGGGGGGAGGAGTTATTAGAGTAAATTGGAGTTTATTGGCAGGGTTTTATAAAATGATGAAAACCCTTATTTTTACTGGTCAACTATTTTTGGGAAACTTTGGCGCTGTGTAGAGTCAACAGAGTGTCCAACAATTGGGGTGTGAGGTTCCCCCCATCAGGGGGTCCCGAGCAGGCCAAGCTGGTAGGGCAACTTGGGCTCTGGCTCAAAGCAGATGTCCTGGGACTCAGGGGAGGACACTTGGGAGGACCAGCAGCCGTGTGGGTTTGCAGACATCAGTCATGGGCGGATCCCAGGCCTTTAATCCCCGCATCCCAAATAAACCCCTGGGATCTGTGCTGGGAGACCTCAGCCCGCTGCACCTTCCTGCATGTGGCCAGATTCGCCGTGAGCCTTAGACCTGGTCCAGCTGGGCACCCCCTCCCCCAGGCAGCCAGGACTCTGGAGCAGACCGCACACAATGGACAGACGCCACGGTGCCGGGCAGTCTCTGCAAAGCCAAAGCGAGGGAGAAGCTCACTGCCCACCCCGCCCAGCTCTGCCTGCAGAGGAACCCCAGCCCAGCTCACAGGGCCTGGAGCCCCAAGCTTGCCGGGGCTCTTCCAAGAGATCGAGGTTCAGTTCCTTCTCTTTGCTTTGAGCACAGGGACTTCACCTGGCCAGGGGCCCTGTGGCTCGGCAAATCACCTACTTAAGTGCTTCTTTCTTCTTTGCTTCCAAGAAAGCCCATCTTTTAAAAAACTCAGCTGCTTACAGGGTCCATGATACCCCCAAAGTTAAGACCCACCCTTCCACACCAGGAGCTGTGGGAGTGAACCCTGATGGAAGGCAGGACATCACCGAGTGTGTGCTCTTCTCCATGGACACCCAGGGCAGTTGGCTTCAAAAAAACAAATAGCATGTGCACACACACACACACACACACACACACACACACATACACAGGTATCTCAAAATGTCCCCCAAAATTGAAGGGAAACTGAGGCCCAAAGAGGCATGGCCACAGCCACTGGCCCAAGGTCCAGCCACTAGCTGGAAGCGGCAGGTATCACCCACTCCTCTTGGTGCTTGGCTCCATGCTCCCGGGAACCCCGAGAGGATCATGAACCCCAAAAGGTGACCCAAATGGGCCTCCAGCCAGCCCTGGATTAAGCTTCTGGTTAGTGTTAGCCTTTACTGGTCCCGGCTGGCCGCCGAGCCGGCCTGAAGGACAAAGCCTTGAGTAGCGAGCAGGCAGCCAGGGCCTGGGAAAGGTGAAAGGGCGGCTTCGCACTTTCCTTAATTAGCGCGTTTTAAGCCTTCTGGACGATACACCGCCAGTGGGGAGGCTCAGGGAAACCGTGGTCTTTCTCCAGAGAAACACAGCAGCGTGCGCAGCTGTGACAAGGGCATCTCTGTCCAAGGCCTGACGCGGTCCATGCAGTCATGCAGTGAACCTTTGATCAGATGCTAGCCCCGGTGGCAGTCAGTTTGGGGGATCCTGCCTTGGCCCGAGGGGTGTGCCGGACCCTCACATGCACAGGTGCGCGCGCACACACACCCCCGCAGACCCACACATGGACACCTGGCAAATAACGACTTCGTGTCCCTCCGACTCTGGTGCCTAGGCATCTACGACCCAACCGAGCATAGTGGAGCCAGGAGAGGGGCGCCCCGAGCCCCTCTAGCCTCCCCGTTTACCCATCTGAACGGCTCCCCTTCCCCGGCCCACTTCCACCCCCACCCTTCCTAGGTCGGCTATAAAAATAAACTATTTTTCCTTGTTAATAAATCTCCGCCCGGCGCCCTCTTTTAAAAGAACTTTAAAAAAAAAGTCCCTGCGCCCAGCGCGGAGCGAGCAGGGAGATTAATCTGGAGCAGGATTTATGTGGCGCGGGCACCGTCGAACAATTGGAGTCATAAAGCGAAATGGGATTCGGAGGCGGTGGGGGCGGGGAGGGCCCCGGGAACCACAAACAGGTTTGCGTAGCTAAACAATGTGGAAACTCTTAAAGACTCTTTTTCCACAGACATCTTGCGGCCACGGCGCTTCCCTGTCAGCCCGCGGGAAAGGGAGAGAGATATATTAACTGAAGACACAATCTAAAATTACTTAGGGGCTTTAAACATGCGGGCAGTGGGGGCGGGGCGCTGATAAACTGTTGTCCGTGTTTCCTTCCCTCGGTGTATTATTTCCAAGATGTTTCACCTTCATCACGGAGCCCCCTCCTCCTCCCGCCCCCCTTTTTCTCTCTCCATTCATTATATTGACTAGCACGCAGTGGCCGAAACCCCTGGGGACCAGAGCCCAGCCAGCGAGACCCAGATTTGCACCCGCGCGCAGCGCGCGATCCGCCAGTGCGTGGAGACGGCCGATGGGGCGCGCCGGGCGCGGGGCGCAGCGAATGCGCGCTGGCTTCCGGTCATCGAGCCTGCCTGCGTGTGACCTTTCTCTGGACCCTCTCCGCCGGCTGCCTGTGGACGCGCTGGGTTGAGAGGGGCTTTAGGGATGGCAGGCGATCTTTTCACTCGCAGCCTGGCGGGCAAAACCATTTCCTTTAACCCCAAGAGTTTGCGCGCGCGGGAACACAGCTGCCCAGGCTTCCGGGGTCCCAGCCTCGTCCAGAGCCGCCTCCGGGCTCCTGCGTGTGTAACAGCTTGGCGTCGCCGAGCTCCTGGGCTTTAGCTAGACCTACCACTAGGGGAGGAAGAAGGGCTGAAACGGATCGTGCTGTTGGCAGGGTATGTGTGGAAACTGTTAAAATGGGAGAAGTTGAGGCCACTGCTAGCAACCCCGGCACGGTATCTCACAGTCATCAAACCCTCCGCGAACCAGCTGAGTTAGCCTGTTAGCGCTTCCTTCTGGAATTCCAAACCCTCATCTGTAAAATGGGGCCAGAAGGGTCCCCACCGCCCCAGTGGTTGTCCGGAGATCATAGAACAGTACAGGTGGTCAGTTAACGTCCTAGTTTTGGTGGTTATGTTATCACCTATGATGCCCGATTGGTCCAAAACACCATATTCCTGTCGGGCAGAGGACTTGGAGTCCAAAGAGGCATTCAGTGTCCCATGGGTCGCGGTGGGAAAGTTAAGCTTGAAAATGTGATTTTATTGGATTCATGCATTGATCTGATAAATAGACTGTTAGCGTCAGGCTCTGTGCTGGGCTCTGATTCCCAACTGGGACCAGGACGGCCCTTGACTATTTGGAGCCCTCAGATCGGCGGGAGAGACCCGAGTGGACGTCAATAGTGTGCCTCATTGGTGCCAAGCCCTGGCCGCGCCTCTCTGGTTACAGCTGGGGCGGCGCGGACGGCAGGCTGAGCTCTCCTCCCCGGGAGGCACGCAAACGTGGTGCGAGGGGGCGGGAAAAACCCAAACCAAACAGGCAAAGGCAGAGATGTTCTCCTCCGGGGGACGCCAGCTAGGGACCAGCTTTGCCTGGGCTGCTGCCTGCCGCTGTGGCCCTTCCGAGGCAGGCGTCCAGCACATTTCTGAACGTGTCTGGGCCCGACTGCGGGGTGTGAGGCAATCCCCACGGCCCACACTTCGGGTGGACCCTCTGTGTCCCCGAGTTTCGGCGGGCAGCCCTCGTCAGCGCCACTTACGTCACCTTTTCTGGGTGCCACCGGCGGAGCTGAGTTCCTGCTCCTAGACCCTCCCTCTGAGCCCCTGGACCTTGCTCTGGGGCCTGGGCGGTGGGAACAAGTGACCACCGAGACAGTAGAGTGATTGCCGTCCCCTGGGCAGCTCTCAGTGTGACCTCCAAGGAAATCCCTACTCGAATCAAACATTTTGCATTAAAACAAAATGGAAAAAGAAAAAAGAACAAACCTCGGCAAAACTAAACTCCTTTATGGTGGCTTGAATTGGCTGCCCAGCCAAAATTGCCAATGACCCAGATGTGCAACTGAATTATCTAGAATTTTCTGGATTTGCCAGGCAGGCAGTCAAAACCCACTCTTGTGGCGATCACTCTCCAGATTGTATCAGCAAAAGTGAGTTCTCCGGGTCTGACCCCAAAGCCTCTACTCTCCAGAATGTTCCAGATGCTTCTGGAGTTTTTTCCTATTGCCAAATTTCCCAGTGTCCCAAGGCTTAGATCGGGATAGGAAGGGATGGTGTGCTGCTGGCTGTGGTGATGAAGGTGGCTGTAGTCACCTTGGCTTCCTCGGAAAGCTGCCTGGGGCCTCGAGGTGCTTTTATAACCTGAGTTAGAGCTTTAAAAGCGCCTACTAGTTTTCCCAAGTGGAGGTACCCCAGCAGCCCCCCATATATACCTGGGAAGAATTAAAGCAATCCTTCAGGTGTCCAAGCACAGGGCCTCGGAATGTCCGCATATCCTAACAACCCAGCGTCTGAGGGACAGGATATGCCAGACCAAGGTTTCCAGGTAATCACCTCAGTTCCTCTCATCTGCATTCAGTCAGGAAAGGTGTAGATGCTTAAATTTCATCTGGAAAGGCAACAAAAGAAAGAAAAACAAACAAAAACCCCAGACACCAACGGAACCCTGTTTAAACTTTGTTCCCCGTAGTACCTAGTGACTGTTGTTCCTGAAACCAAAGAGGCAGGGTCATTGGGCAGCAGAATGGGCCAGAATTCAGGATGGACCGGAATTTAGGATGATTCTGCCCATTTTTTCAGTTTAGGGAAAGCCTGACAGAGGCTCTCACTTCCACTGGGTACTGATTTCCCCCAAAGGCATCCATTTCTAATTTTCATTTCCTCAGGAATCCGGACAGAGAAGAAGGTTTTTCCTGGATAATTTAACCTATGTCAGGTGAAACTAAAAATAGGGCCTGGTTCTCCACTAACAAATCCCAGCGAAAGTGTCCGTGAAGTTTCCCAGGAACTTGGCTCTTTGGAAAAAGAACCCGAATGCTTGCCTGGGGCAGGAGAGGGAATAGTGCTGCGGCCCTGGGTCCCGCTCACCTTGTGTGTCGGGTCTGAGGGTCTGTGGGGTGCAGGGACCCAGCCCTTCCCTGGGGGCGCCTCCAGGATTGTTTGGTTATCAGCAGCCGGTCCTCAGAGATGTCTCTGAGGCACAGTGGGCCCTGACATTTTCAGCTAGAGAGGGGTTAGACATGTCTTGTGGCTGTGTCCAAACGTGCCCATCCTCCTTCCCCTCCAGCAGAACTGGGTGAGGAGCGAGGGTCAGGCTGAGGGAAGGACCCATCCTCTCTAGCTGGGTTACAGGTGGGGCCCTGGACCACTGCCCTCGGTCACAGCCTGATCGCTAGTCTCCCTCGCTCCCCGAGAGAGGAGCCCGGAGCTTGTGTGCATCTGAAGGGTGTTCCTCGCCCCAGACTAAGCACGCTCTCACCAGAACCTGTAGCTCAGTGGTGAGCCCCCATTCTCCCGCTGTAACTGGGGTGGGGTGGGGAGGGCACAGGGATGTATTTTTTGGGATCTGAATCCCAGAACTGAAGCCCCTTCCTCTTTGCCTGAGTGATGTCAGACAATGTTATGTGTCGGAGCCCGGGAGCCCGGTTTTCCCGGAGAGGTGATCGCAGAGCAATCCTGGCCGGGTTGTTAGGAGAAGCAAGGCAGGGCGAGGGGCGAGCAGGCTGGGTGGAGACACGGTGGGCATCGCCTCCTCCCCTGGAGTGGAGACCAGTTGGCCCCGAGCTCTGGGCCAGAGGGTTGCAGAGTGCCGCTGGCTGGGCTGGCAGTGGCTGTCCTTAGCCAGACGGTGAGAATGTAATAAAATAAACGTACATTGTCGGGCTGGTTCAGAAAGAGCAGTAGGTGGTGGAGGGTACTTCCTGTCCAGCAGTCTGGGTGTGTGTGTGTGTGATTTTCCCCTCCAGGCTGGTCCCGGGCTGCGGGTTCCAATCCAAGCCCTGCCTCTTTCTAGCTGGGTGACTTGGAGCTCCCTTCCTGAGTGCACACTGGGAGGCAGGAGCCCTGCCCGGAGCATGAAATGAGAAGGTGCGGGGCACGTGGCAGCGGGGTGGGGACAGAGCGTGTGGCAGCACGTCGTAACAAACACATAAGCACAGCCTAACACGACACACACAGCCTCGTGGAAGGTAAACGTGGCATAATATCCGATATTACGATGTGTTATATTGTATTATAATCCTGGGCACACGTGCGCGCGCGCTGGGAGAGGCCGGTTGCCTCAGCCGGACGCGTCTCGCCACTTTAGTGCCCGTGGGGGGCACGCGGTCTCTCGGTCTGGCTCCTCCATCCTTTCTCTCCGCGGTTGCAGACTAAAAGTTTTTTTTTTTTTGCAGCGTGTAACGCTGGACAAAAGGCAAGAACTTTCGATTTCTGTCGCGGGCGCTGCTCCAGACGCGTTGAGCCCTGGAGGGAAGGTTCCTGGAGACGGAGACGGGGCAGGGTCGTGCTGGAAGGGCGG
>PVJX010026456.1:0-25824 GCA_004027295.1 Dolichotis patagonum | reverse complement strand
ATTTGAAATTATACTACAAAGGTACAGTAATAAAGTCAGTATGGTACTGGAATAAAAACAGACCGGAGGATCAGTGGAATAGATTGGAAGATACAACGACAACCACAAACTCACTCAACCACCTTATTTTGATAAAGGGGCCAAACATGTTCGCTGGAAGAATGACAGTCTCTTCAACAAATGGTGCTGGAAACATTGGCTATCCATATGCAGAAGACTAAAAGTAGTCCCATGCCTATCACCATACACTAAACTAAAATCTAAATGGATCAAAGATATAAATCTTAAAACAGAAACACTAAATCTGTTGGAAGACAAAATAGGTAAAAAGCTCACAGATATAGGGGTAGGTAGAGAATTCATGAACAAGAATCAAACTGCACGAGATACACTTCCCAGAATCAATAACTGGGACCATATGTTGTTAAGAGTTTCTGCATGTCGAACGAGATTTCCACCAGAGTGAAAAGAAAACCCACAAATTGGGAAAAAATCTTAATGGATTGTCCCTCAGATAAAGGACTTCCGTCTAGAACTTATAAAGAATTTTTAAAAATCAGACCCTCGAAATTCAAAGACCCAATCCAAAAATGTGCATCTGAAATGAATACACAGTTCTCAGATGAAGAATTACGAATGGCAAATAAATACATGGAAAAATGTTCATCATCATTAGTCATGAGAGAAATGCAAATTAAAACCACACTGAGATTCCATCTCACCCCAGAAAGAATGGCCAGGATAGGAAAAACTACCAACAACAAGTGCTGGAGAGGCTGTGGGGAAAAAGGAACTCTTATGCACTGTTGGTGGGAGTGTAGACTGGTGCAGCCACTGTGGAGGTCAGTCCAGAGATTCCTCAAAAAGCTGGGATTGGAAGTCCCATTTGACCCAGGTATTCCACTTCTAGGCATATTCCCAGAAGAACTGAAAGCATCATACCACAGTGATACATGTGCACCCATGTTTATAGCAACACAATTTGTAATAGCCAGATCTTGGAAACAACCTAAGTGCCCATCAACTGAGGAATGGATCAAAAAGTTATGGTATTTTTATACAATGGAGTACTGCTCAGCTATAAAGAATGATCACATTGAGATATTTATTTTAAAAAAGGACATGACTTGAGACCATACTCATAAGTGAAATAAACAAAACACACATGTGTAAATACCGTATAGTCTCCCTAGTATGAGAGTTGGTAAGAGTATGTAAGATTTTATAGTAATCATGATTTCCCATTTCATTGCTTTGAAGCCTTTCAATGTTTTCATTTATCATTTGGAATGGTTTTATTCTGTTCTGTTTGACTTTATTATGCGTGATGGTATGAATAGCTGTTTTGAAGAAAACAAGACATTATAGCAACCATTGCTGATTTAATATCGTCTTCCTTAGAAGTCCTACCATGCTTCCACTCCTCTATTACCATCGGTTCTATCATGTTGTGTCTTATTGAGATTTTAATATATGTGATAGTGTAAACAAATCTTTTTATTGAAAATGAGATATTATAGTAGTCATTGATCATAGTTATTCGGTTCAGAATGTCCTGTAATTCTTTCATTCTCTTGAATGGTTTTATACTATTGTGTTATGTTTGATATTATTGTATCTGAAACTATGCTCAACTATAGCAGAGAAAGAGATATTTTGACAGCTACGGTTAATGTCCAGTTGTCTTGTTGTAAAGTGTTGTGCTGCTTATGTTGTTCTGTTCTGATCTGCTTTGTTGTGCCCTCTTTTGTTTTATTCTCTCTAAAATAAAAAAGTGATAAGAACTGTAGGAGTAATAAAACCCAAAATGCATAATTGCTGCTGTAAAAGAGAGAGCAAAAGAAAGTGCTCTAAATGATATAACTGCATGTATGTTTAAGTGTGGAAGATAGATGACCATATTACTGTTTTTGTTAGACTGTTGAGCAGAACTGTTAATAGTCTCACTGTTTGAATGTCTACTTTGTATGCTTTAATTTTGTAACTTGAACAACTATTTCCAAGATGACAGTATGTAATTTATCAACTAGTGATTTGTTAGTGGTTTTTTTGTGTTGTTGTTGTTCTTTTCATTTTTTCCTTTGGAATTCTATATTGTTGCTACCCTTTTTTCTCTTTTGTTTGGGTTTTTTTTTCTTTCTAAATAAAATTTTAAAAAATAAAAATAAATAAATAAATAAATCAACATTTGATAATTTTGTCTAAAGTACACTCATTCTTTTAAAAAATAATGAAAAATTGTTGAATATGTGATGCCTCAGAGACTACAGAGAGTCCCAGTACTTTTTATGGAAAGAAATTTTGTTTGCATCTTCCTTACACTATAGAGTAAAATTTTTCCTCTCCAGATTTTAGTGCATATGTTTTCACTCCTATATCAAGATGGAAAGTTTTTAAAATGCAGACATAACTAATATCTACATGTCCTCACTCTGAAAGGGGCTTGGGTCTGTCTTTCTAGTTCTACACTACTATGATCAAGAGTTGTTATACTAAATTTATGTATCTAGATCTGGTTGTTCTGCCTTTGTATGATCAACAACATGCAAGAACACACACAACTCCAGGCCTTAGTCTTAAAGAAGTTTATTACACAGAGTCAGAGTCACCTCTCATGAGTGACATACTGTGCACTTATGTGATGAGAAGCTAAGGCAGAGGTCTTTCACAGTGGATGCCTTCCTCAGGGTCCAGAGTAAATCATGTGTGCTCCTGCCTGCCCAAGATCACTGCAGCCACAACTGTTCCTCCCTAGGATCCCAGTCTTGCTCCTCTAGGCCTGGAGTGTCCCTGGCTCTCCAGTCGCCTCCTATATCCCTTGGTACCTCTGCTGTTTTGGGACACTTCTTCCTGACAATGCTGGGTCCCTATACTCTGTGCTACCTCCTTCCACACTGTTGTGGTCTCTGGGATCAAAACACTTTCCCCACCATCTCTGTGATTCTCTCCACATTAACAGGGACTCTGACCACCATCCCCATTGACTCTCAAGGGCAGATTTCCTAACAGTGGACTCTCAGAATCCTCTGCAGCCCAGATCACCTCAGAATTGTCCAACTTATCCAATTACTAGTATAAATTGCTACATAGTGGTGGCTGAAGATCACACCTTCCAATGTCAAATGTCCAAAACCCAAGAATCACTGTGTGCCTGAGTCAAGGTATGAGCAGGTCCTAGCTCCTTTCACAGGCTCCTACGATCTCCCTTTCTTACTCCAGCTTTCTGAGATTGTGATCTGATCATTCTGTCTTTGTCTGTCTTCATGTTACTTTGCCTATTTGTGCTTAATGTTCCTCTATGTGACTCCCAAAAGAACCCTTGAGATGACATTTAGGTGCCAACTGGATAATCCAGCATGATCTCACCATATTCCTTCCTTAATTCCTTTAACTCATGGAATTGTAAGAAGAAAAGAAGCAAAGAAGCATACATGACAGTAAGAATAAAAGCTAAAGGAAGCCCATAGATAGTTTAGAATATGTCTTCTAGAAGTAGTAAGCATAGTGAATTCCAGGCCACCCTGCTAAAGCACATGCCAGACAGTAATTGTCATTAAAACAAAGAGAAATCTGAGAAACTGCCACTACCAAGAGGACCCGAAGGAGCCTTGATGACTTCTCTGTTTATGTGGTTTGAATGTTTCCCATGATTCATGTTTGGAAATTTCCCCCTCTGTGAGATATTAAGAGCGTGGATCTGTGTATGATTCATACTCCCATAGAAGTAGTGTCAAAAGTAGAACCTGGAATGGGGTTCTTGACCCAGTAATCTCCCTATTAAGTATCTTCTCCCAAAAGTTTAAGTCATCATACCACAGCAATACGTGAATTCCGATTCCACTAGTTATAATAGCTAACTCCTGGAAACAGCCTATATACCAAGTGACAGATAATTGAATAAAGAAAATGTGGTATCCCTGCACTGGGTGGTGCAAGCAGAAGTCCAGCACAGCAAACTCCTAGTTGTGCAACCTTAGCACCTCGCTTGGAACCTGTTAGGGCACTACTCAGTCACCCCAAGCAGTGGGAGAGCTTTAGTGTACCATGTGACATGAGATGTAGGCCTGCACAGCACACTGCATCTAGCTGTTCATTCTTGGTACATCACTCAGAACCTGGTAGACTTGCAGCCAGCAACTTCAAACAGCCAGGGAGCTTTGGAATGTCATGTGGGGTGGCACTGAAGGTCTGCACGGCACACTACCCCATTTGAGGAGACCTCAAGTTCCCCTAGGGATCTGATAGGCCTGCCTAACTACCCCCATGTGACCAGGGAAACTACCTTCAGAACAGACAGACATCCTCAACCCAGAAAGCAACTGAGACTATGCATCCAGCTTCTCGGGGGGAACATAGGAAAATGACAAAGTGAGGGAGCAAAGTACAATCTCAAACCTCCAACTCATCCCAAACAAGGCTAGGAAACATGAACACAGAAGAAATAATAAGCCATGCACCTCAAACTTCTGAAATGATAGCAACTGAAGTAAAGAAACAACTCCATAAAGATGCAAAGGAACACAGATCCAAAATAATCTCCCAGGTAAAATGCGAAATGATAAATGTAATAAAAGAAATGCTGAGCACATCTAAAGAAGACATAGTCAAAAGTACTGAGAAGCACTGCAAAAAGATGAAAACTTTGAATAAATAATATAAGAAAAATAGAATGCATGAAACAGATTCAAAGACATATCCAGGAAATCAAAAACTCCATTAAAAGCTAGCAAATCTGCCTGAATGAATGTGAAGATAGACTTTCAGATATCAAAGACAAGATTGCAGCTAGTCAAAAAGAAAAAAATCTTTTGTTGTACCAGAAATTGAGCTCATGACCTCAAACTTGCCAGGTAGGCTCTTGTGCTACTGAGCTAAACCCCTGACCCAGAAAGATCTTTTAAACATAACAAGGAATCATGAAATTGCAATTCAACAGCTGCAAGATGGTGCAAAGAAAAACAACATAATTTTACTAGGTGTAAATGAAAAAGAAGGTGACAACACAAATGATATGAAAAGTCAATTTATAGACGTAGTAGCCCAAAATTTCTCAAGCATGGGAAAGGACACTGGCATAAAGATAAATGAAGCATATAGAACTCCAATTATCCATGACCAAAATAAAACTACACCCAGACATACAATAATCAACATCCCAGATATTCAACATAAGAACAGAATATTAAAAGCTGTTCGAGAGAAGAGACAGATCACCTATCAAGGAAATCCTATCAGAATCACAGCAGACTTCTCAATACAACAGTGAAGTCAAGAAAAGCATGGAGCAAAATATTTCAAATACTAAAGGAAAATCATTTCCAATCCAGACTGATGTACCCAGCAAAACTGTCCTTCAAAACTGAAGGAGAAAAAAGGTAAATCAATGACAAAAAACTGGTGAAGAACGTCATGATTACTAAACCAACCCTACAAAGAATACTGAAAGATATTTTAGATAGACATAAAAATAACTATGACTTCAAGAACAACAACTGAAAGAAAAACACTAAGCATGGCAAACAATTAAACAGAGGGGAAAGGTAAAGAACCAGCAGCAGAAAAATAGCATGACAAAAATCAGCCAATATATATCAATTATCACCTCACCTCAATTCACCAATGGGAGAAAAAAAAGACTGACAGAATGGATCAAGAAACAACATCCAACCATATGCTGTATACAAGAAACCTATCTAACCCAAAAGGAAATTCATAGACAGAAAGTTAAGGAATAGAAAACAATACTTGATGCAACAAGAACCACCCCCCCAAAGAAGCAAGGGTAGCCATTTTGTTTGCAGACAATATGAACTTCATACCAAGAAGAATCAGAAGAGATAAAAAAGGGCACTACATACTAGTTAGGGGAAAACTTCAGGGGGAAAAAATAACAATCCTAAATATATATGCACCAAATATGAGAGCACCCAGTTATCCAAATAAATATTAATAGAAATGAAAAATCAAATCAGCAATCACACTATTATATGGGAGAACTTAACACCCCATTGACACAAAGAGACAGATCAACTGGAGAGAAAATCAGCAAAGAAATAACAGAACTGACTCAAACTTGTGAACAAATGTACCTAGTAGATGTGTACAGTGTGCTCTACCCAATGACATCAGAATATACATTCTTCTCAGTTTCACATGAGACATTCCCTAAAATAGACCATACACTAGCCCATAGCACAAGCTTAAGTAAATGCAAAAGACTAAAAATCATCCCTTGTATATTATCATTATAGTGCCATCAAACTAGAAATTAATAACAAAAGAAACTGAAAAAACCCATAAACACACAGAAATTAAATAGTACACTACTGAACAGCTAATGGGTCATAGAAGAAATTAAATATCAAATTAAGCAATATGTACAAGCAAACAAAAATACAAATACAACATACCAGAACCTGTGGGATGTAATGAAAACAGTACTCAGAAGTAAATTTATAGTGATGAATTCTTGCATCAAGAAACCACAGCAAACACAAATAAACATGATGTTACATCGCAAATGTCTAGAAAAAGAAGAGCAATTCAGGCAAAAGCATAAAGAAAGGATGAAATTATAAAGATCAGATCAGAAATCAATGTGATAGAGACTAAGAAAATGACACAAAGTACTAATGAATCAAAGAACTGGTTCTTTGAAAGAATAAACACAATTCATAAGCCCCTAGCCAACCTTATTTTAAAAAGGAAAGAAACAACTCAAATTTATGCAATAAGGAATGAAAAGGGTAAGAACACTACAGACCCTGTGAAAATACAGAATATCATCAGTACCTACTTTGAAAACCTTTACTCTCACAGGTGTGATAACTCAAAAGACATGGAAAGATTCCTAAACACATATGAATTACCAAAGCTACACCAAGAAGATGTAAAACAGCTGAATAATGCAATTTCAATTAATGAAATTGAAAATGTAATTAAAACCTTACTAAGAAAGAAGAGCCCAGGTGCTAATATATTCACAGCTTATTTCTACAAGAAATTCAAGGAAGAATTAATTTCAACACTCCTCAAACTATTCAATGAAATTGAAAGGGAAGCAACTCTCCCTAATTCATTCCTGGAAACAAGTATTACCCTAACACAAAAGCCAGAGAAAGACCCAACCAAAAAAGAGAACTATAGGCCAATCTCCCTAATGAACATAAATGTACAAATCCTCAATAAAATACTGGGAAGAGAATGCAGCAAGTCATAAAGCAGATTATATACCACAACCAAGTGGGATTCATCTCAGGAATGCAGGGATAGTTCCACATATGTAAATCAAGAAATATAATTCACCATATCAATAAAGCCAAAGATAAGAATCACATGATCATTTCAATAGGTGCAGAAAAAGCCTTTGATAATATCCAAGAGTCATTTATGAAAAGATCCCTACAGAACATCAGAATAGATGGGTTTTACCTTAATCTGATCAAAGCTATCTATGATGGACCAAAAACAACATCATATTAAATGGTCAAAACCTGAAAGTTTTCACTCTAAAATCAGGAACAAGACAAGGATGTCCATTCTCACCATTCCTATTCAATATAGTACTGGAAACATTAGCCACAACAATCAGACAAGAGAGAGAAATAAAGGGAATAACAATAGGAAAGGAAGAAGCTAAATTATAATTATTTGCAGATGACATGATACTCTACATAGAAGACCTCCAAAACTCCACTGAAAGACTTCTAAATGTAATAACCAAACTGAGTAATGTAGCTGGATAGAAGATAAACACTCAAAAATCAATAATATTCCTGTACACAAACAACAAACTCACTGAGAGGGAAATAAGAGAAAACACACCTCCACAATATCATCCCAAAAATGAAATCATTAAGAATCAATCTAACAACGGAAGTAAAGGATCTATTCAGTGAAAATTACATTACTTTGAAAAAAAATCAAAGAAGATCTCAGAAAATGGAAAGACATTCCTTGTTTATGGACTGGAAGCAAAAACATGAAAATGGTCATTCTCCCCAAATTGTTATACAGATTTAATGCAATTCCAATCAAAATACCATTAACATACCCCACAGATGTAGAGAAGACATTCCTAAAATTCATCTGGAACCAGAAGAAACCTAGAATAGCAAAAGCAATTCTGGGCAACAAAGGCAAGGCAGGAGGCATCACAATCAGTGATTTGAAGTTATACTACAAAGCTACTGTGATAAAAACAGCATGATACTGGAATAAAAACAGATTTGAAGATCAATGGAACAAATTAAAATACACAGCCATTACTACAAGCACATTCAGCCACCTCATCTTTGACAAAGGGGTCAAACATATTCACTGGAAGAATAATAGCCTCTTTAATAAGTTGTGTTAGAAAAACTGGCTCTCCATATGTCAAAAACTAAAACTAGACCCATGCCTATCACATGCACTAAACTAATGTCAAACTGGATCAAAGTTTTGAAATATGAAAACAGAAACACTAAATTGCTGCAAGACAAAACAGTTAGAAATCTTGAAGACATAAGGATCAGCAGACAATTCATGAAGAAAAATCAAACTGCATAGGAAATACTAACCAGAATCAACAACTGAGATCTCATCTTATTAAAAAGTTTTATATGTCAAAAGAAATCTCCACCAGATTGAAAAGAAAACTCATGTATTGGGAATCATCTTAGTCAACTGTCCCTCAGACAAAGGACTTCTACCTAGAACATATACAGAATTAAAAAGAATCAGACTCCCCAAAAACCCAAAAATGGGCATCTGAGATGAATACACAGTTCTCAGCTGAAGAAATACAAATGGCAAATAAATACATGAAAAAATGTTTAGCATCATTGGTCACTAGAGAAGTTCAAATTAAAACTACACTGAGATTCCATCTCACTCCAGGAAGAATGGCCAGGATAAAAAAAAAAACTACCAACAACAAATGCTGGAGAGGCTGCGGGGAAAAAGGAACTCTTCTGCACTGTTGGTGGGAGTGTAGGCTGGTACATCCACTGTGGAGGTCAGTCTGAAGGTTCCCCAAATAGCTGGGATTGGAAGTCCCATTTGAACTGGCTATTCCCCTTCTGGGCATAGTCCCAGAAGAACTAAACACAACATACCACAGTGGTATATGTACACAAACTTTTATAGCAACACAATTTGTAATAGCCAAATCTTGGTAACAATCCAAATGCCCATCACTTGAGGAACAGATAATAAAGATGTGGTATTTTTATATAATGGAATACTACTCAGCTACAAAGAAGGATCACACTGAGATTTTATAGGTAAATGGATGCGACTTGAGACCATACTCGTAAGTGAAAAAATCAAACTCACATGTGTAAATACCATGTTGTCTCCCTAGTGTAAGAAACTCAAAGAGTAAATAAGTTACAAATCTTCAATAAATATTGTGAAAACGTAAGAAACTCTTCAAAAGGGAAAAATAACTCATAAAGGGAAAAGGAGAAAAGAAAGAAGGAAAAAGAAAAAAGTTGTAAATTTGTATATATACACTAAAGATAGCTAAGATGATTGTACTACTAATTCTATTAGTTCTTGGAACAAAATAGTTAACATTCACAGGAATAGATCAATTTTGCATGTTTATATCTGGTAATTTGAGTAACTCTTTTGAAGATAACTATGCAAAATAACATCCCTAATTATATTCCTACCATCTTGCTTTGAATGCCTATATTGTTCTTGTTTGGGGCTCTTTGTTATTGTTAATTGACTCTTTTGTTTCTTGTTTTTTGTGTATTTTGTTGTTTGTTTTGTTTTTCCCTATAATACAGAAATATATAGGCATATGCATGCCTAGATGTTCTCCTAAAGAGTTCACAAGAACTGATTTTATTACACGTGATTGTGTCAACAGCTACTTTGAAGAAATCAAGACATTTTGGTAGCCATTGCTGATTTTCTGTCATCTTGTTTTGAAGTCTGGCAATGCTTTTTTCCTTATTAGTTTTAGTCTGTTTTCTATTATTTGATTTCAATATGTGTGAAGGTATGGACAACTATTCTGAAGAGAAAAAGAGCCATTATGGTACTCGTTGATTTTCCTATTATCTGGTTTTCAATGCCGGTAATGCTTTTTTTTTATTTTGATTGCTTTTATACTGTTTTGTTTCATTTAAATTCATTGTGTGTGAAGATATGGACAACTATTTTGGGGAGACCAGGAGACATTGTGGTAGCCAGTGTTGATTTCCTGTTGTCTTGTTTTGAAATCCTGTGCTGTTTGCACTGTTTTGTTCTGTCTGCTTTGTTCTGTTTGGTTTGGTTTGGTTTGGTTTGGTTTGGTTTGGTTTGGTTCTCTTTAAAATTTAAAAAAGAAGAAAATGTGGTACCTATACATATTGAAATTCTATTCCAGTATAACTACTGACAGATTTTAGACTTCTGTAGGGAAATGAATGCATCTGGAAAATGTGATGTAGTGTGAAATAAATGAGGTGCACAGATAAATACCATAGGCATCTCTCATTTGAGTGAGGTAAAGTACAGACAATGAAAATAATAAAGGCTACATAGAAGGGGACAAAGAGATAAATCTCTTGCAAGAGGGTTGTGTCCTGAAGGAAAAAACACAAGGGATGAGGAGGAGGGGAAAGGCAAATAAATAGTGTAAATATATACCTCATACAGGAATCTAACAAATTCAATTTAGGTAAATATCACATGTCATATCATGAGGTATGTTTAACAATGTCATCATGAATAAAAAAATTGGATAGGGCAATTGGAGGAGAGAAGGAGGGGAAGGGAAGGGGAGTGGAATTTTAAAACACAAGCTGTGGTATGTACATATAACCGCATCCAAAGATGGTTGTAAACTGTATACCCTGCAAACATGTCCTAATAAAGTCAAAAATTAGAAAGGTACTTCTAGAATGGGACACATAAATTTACCATAAGGTCTCGTAACTGCAGTGTTGTAAAGCCAGTGAAACTGGCTCATGTTTCTTTTCAAAAGAGGATAGGTATATCTATAGTCTATGTACATTTTTAATCCTTTCAGGCTTAATATGGGTGCAAACATATGCAATGTAATATGGAAGAAAAATTGCTACCCTATGAGATATGAAAGATAAACATTGTTTTCCTAAACAAAAGTAAAATACAAAAAATCAATGAAAAATAAGTTTTTACAGGAGAAATATGGGAACATTCTTTTCATCTCCTAAGCTGCAAATATTCAGTGATTTCTCCATGTTATAAATGTAGCATCCTTTAAAGAAGACATGAGCACACAAAATAAAGCAAAACAAAAAATCCTGAAGATACTGCACCAATATAGATCCCAAAACAATCTCACAAGCAAATTTCCCACACCTTATAAGTCACAGGACAATACCATGTGTTCATCCACTGACAGAGAAAAGTGCTTTGTAAAAAGCATTGAAGCCAAGCATTGTGCTTGCACAGCAGCAATTCCAGCATCGGGGAGGCAGAGCTGTAAAGTTTGAGGCCAGCCTGGGATACATCTAAGTTCATGGCCACCTAGAGCTACATAGAAAAACCCCATCAAAAAAGCAATCAATCAAACAAACAAACAAACAAAAAAGAAAAGAAAAACAAACACAGGTAAACTGAGAACATGTTTGATGTTATGTCAGAAGCAATTTCCTTCATGAACTCTTGACCCTTACTCCACTAAAAGTTCACCACCTCAACCTGCAATCCCATGATTTTACATTCAGGGTTTAACTACATCTCAATGGTGACTGAGAGGTCAGTGTGCCTCCAAACACGGGGAGGGGGCCTGGTATTTAGATAACAATGTCAGTGAGTGTCTGTGGGAGACTCTTGACAGGAATTATTGAAATGATGCAAAGCTGAAGGGACCCATGGAGAAAAGCACTGGGCTCCTGGAATGAGTGGTCAAAGGTCAGAGCAAATCTTTAGGGAATCAGCTGAGAAAACATAGCAATAAAGTTGTGCTTAGAGACGCTTGCTGTGACCATTATGTCCCTCCTGATTCAATAATCTTGCTCAGCAAATCATCTTGTTTTTTAGCTTTATTTGGAACAAAACTCCTACCCAAATGCTTTTCTTCTGCACATTTGTTCTCATATCCTTGGGTTACAAATAAAAGTTTAGGGATTTCTCAGACTGGCACCACTTTCTGGAAATAGTCTCAAGTTGGTGAGTCTCAGGGAAGCAGTCCTTCTGGGCCTCTTAGAGTTTAAACTGAACTGTCACTACAAGTAATCTTCCATCCTCTGTAGCCCCACAGTTCCACACTGCCACAGTATCTTATTTGCTTCCTGGACAAAATTCCTGGCACCCACAAGCTAAAAGAGAAAAGATTTATTTCAGGTCACAGTTTGCAGAGGTTTCAGTCCACAGTCAGCTGGCTCCAGGGCAAGGAGGCATGGCAGAAGGGAAACAGTCCATGGCAAGATGGCAGGAAGCAGCAGGAGAAAGCAGCAAGCAGCAGTAACCTGCTTTCTTTCTGACCTTGTGTATTCCATAGAGGCTAGAAATCTTGATTGACATCCAGAACTAGCTAAAACAATTAATTGATCAAACACTCTAAATTCCACAGTCTAGCATCAGACACCCATGATTCAGCCATCTCTTGATGCTTTGTTGGGGGGACATCCAGATAAGTGTGAATCATTGGGCTAAGGACAGAAATGTCAAAACGAGAAGAACCTGTGACTGGGAAACAGTAGGTGGTATCCCACGACTGAGGCAGGAACTGAAATGAAGAGTGGAACTCACAATGTTTAAATGACATGTTCTACTTCCAGGAAGCATGTCCTAAAGCAATGGCATCCTGACATCCATGCTTTTCTCCATAAATAAAAACATTAATTTCTACAGTAGACTTTTGAAAGAAAAATTAGCACTGTATTTTTATTGTGAAAAAATTAGTTTTAAGTGTTTTATGACCGACAGTCACCATGTTTTCTCAAAAACTTTTCTGAATTCATTCTCAATTCATGAAGTTAAAATTCCTTCAGAGAAGAGCTGTGTAAGATTTGAAATTTGATTCCATTCTAAATGGCCACTCACTCTCTCTCACCTTTTCATCACACTGTATTCAATTGTCTTTCAAGTTCAGAACAGCCTATTTTTACAGTAGAGACTCCTTATGTAGTGCAGGGTACCTTTGAACTCACTATGTAGCCCAGGCTGGTCTGGAAGTCACAGTAATCCTGCTTCCTGGGCCTCATTAGTTCTGGGATTGCAGGTTTGCACCACAACATCCAGTATAGACTAGTCTATATTTTTAAAACTCATAAAATCAAAAATACCAAATACCAATTCCAAAATAAGGTGGAGATTATTGTTGAAGGTTAGTTAATTATTTACAAGTTAACCATGATATACTGTAAGTTAAATATATGTTTTTGCACTGAAACACAAAATTCTAAGATGATACAAATTACACTGTTGTACTTTTCATGTGGCTTAGCAGGAATGGGTGCCTCAGCTAGCAGAATTGAAGTGCTCAGCAGAGAACCATGTGGCTAAATATTTACAACTGACCTATGCCAACACCACATTTACCCATGACCTGAGGGAGGGGAAATCACAGAGCAGATATTTGCAGTGACATTCATGCTTTCCCTCCTCATATATCTGTGTTCTTCTGAGCTTAGAGAAGACCTAAATCCAGTTTCCATATACATGGTTATATTTAAAAGCAAGACATTGCACAGATCAAAAACAAAAGATAAATGAAATAAATAAGCAAGCCTATGCTCTAAAGTTGATTCATTTTAGTATAGTATAAAGTAAGAAAAAATAGCATCATGACTGATACAGTATTGATAAATTGAAAATATGGAGACACTCACATACTACACTTTAGAAGAATCATCATCATTTACCTCAAAGGTGAGTGGAAATAAGAGTAGATGTGTTCATATAAACTGTTTCACAACCTAGAATTATCATAATTTCCAGAGGAAAAAGTAGGTACACAAATTCCATGCCTGCCATTTACTACAGTCATCTAAACATACAACTTTATTGTAATCATTTTCTAAAATTATTTTTATATCCACACAATTCAATGGACTTTAAACTAACCTTTAACTCAGATTTAAAATGGTTGTGAGAACACTCAGTCTACCTGAATTCTTCATTTTAATACGCATATTTCCAAGATACATAATTCTATTTCAAAACGAAGGGTTAAGGAAAGAAAAACCTTCTCTATTAACATGGATTCATTCATGTGATGTAATTATGATATTCTTCCTGAAGGGAACTTTTTTTCAGCTATTTTGGTACTGATTCTAATTCCTTCAACTGAACTACTAGCACAGGGGCATCCAGTGGAAGACAAGGATAGTGCTTCAGATGTAGGACCTTGTTATGGCTTGTGTCTAGATGTCCCCCTGCAGCCTCATGCATTCAATGATGGGACTTTTTACAGGTATCTGTATTAGGCTGCATGATACTGGGATTAAGTGTGTGTGGTACTAAACTTTCCACTGATTAGAATTATCACAGTTCTGGGTGTGGATGAATGAATTTACTAAATACAAAGCTTGCACCCTGGATGTGGGGCATGCCACCCAAAGGCTTGTGGACTGGACAGGACACAAAGAAAAGGTAAGCTCGCTGCTTGCTGCTGCTGCATCTTACTTGCCATGCCATAGACTATTTGTCTGTGCCAAGCCCCTGTACTTATAGACAGCTGACTATTGACAGAAACCTCTATAAATCTGAGCTGAATAAACTATTCTCCTTTTTACTTTGAGTGTTGGGTAGTTTGTCTCAGCAACACTAGGAGAGATCTCTTGGACACTATAGCAACAGGAGTCCCAGGAAGTGAGCCACTGTCCCCTGAGCCTCACGGTCAGCTACACCTGTGCCCAGAATCACACCTCCAAGTGCCATCCAGGGGTGAGCTTTCCAGTGAGGTGACCTTGTGCAGCCCTCTCATTCCTTGCCAGTATGTGGAACAGAGAGGGTTCCATCCTGGTGACCTTATCCCGAAGGCTTCTGTGATTGCCAGCCACAGGAAGCATGCTGTATGTTCAAGGTCTTCCACTGCGCACTTCAACACCCATGAGATAGGACCTCAAATCCTTTCTGTATTAAGACCATGACACACAGTCCTAGAGGTACTGGAGCAGAGTCAGAAGGAGGGGGAGCCACATATCATCTACCATTTTGGCACTTTCTCCAACCAGTCTTCCCACCTGAAATGTAAGAAGAATAATTGTTTTCTCCTTCATTGATGGTTGTTAAATTACATGTAAAACATGAATGGAGAGAGCCCTGGAAGCTAGTGAGGATGATTACGGTGATCCGAATTTTTACTCCCTGGAAACTATTAGATCCTAACATAAGATGATTCATCCTTTGTTATGTGTTGTGAGGAAACCACACAGTGAGCCTCTCTGCTGATGTACATAGGAACATTGCCCTTTTCCCTAGCCAAAATGACTCTTACCTTACTACCCACTGCTCATTTGGTCTCACCACTCTTGACTCCTGCAAGGACTCAAGCTGTGACCAACAATGGGAACATCTCTGCTTACTGAAAAGGGTTTAAGTGGACCACACAGCCTAAGCATCAGCTGTGGCTAGATTCCTAGCCTTATGGCCCAGAATTGGAGAGGTTGTGATGCCCTCATTCTTGACCATATCTCAGTTCCAGACAGTCTCTAATGATACCAACCTGATTCTCACCACCAGCCCTATCTTAATCTTATCCTTTCCTTTGCCATGTCTCCAGACTCAGACCACTGGGTATTTGTCTACTGATTTGTGGATCACTGTGAACAGTTAGCTAGGACAGCACATGTAACACGCAGGGAAGAACAGAGTCTCCATCAAAGGTAAACCCAGATCTCAGCAGTTCAAGAACTCCATCATGGGCTCAACACTTCTCACCACCTCTCTGGGAGTATGAATCATACCCAGCTCCACCCTCATAATACCTCATGGTAGGTAATAGTTTCCAAACACAAACCCTGGAAAACATTCAAACCACATTAGCAGCAAGGAAGTCATCAAGTCTCCTTATGCTCCCCATGGTACTGAGTTCCTCAGAAATGTCTTTGTTTTAATGACATTGACTGTCTAGCACAGGTTGGGGCAGCGTGGACTGGAACTGACTATGCTTAGCTAGAAGACAGATATCCTAAACAAGTAATGGGCCTTATTGAAATTTTTTTCTTGTGGTCAGTATGTTTCCTTGTTTCTTTTCTTCTTACTACTCTATGTCTTAAATGAAATAAGGAGGGAATATGGTGAGTTCATTTTGGATTGTCCAGCTGGCACCTAAGTGTCATCTCAAGTGTCCTTTTGAGAGTCAGCTGGAGGTAGATTAAGCACAAACGTGGAATGTCACTTGAAGACAGGCAAAGACAGAATGATGAGGCCACTATCTCAGAAAGGTGGAGAAGGCAAGGGGGATCCTAGAATCTTGTGGAATGAGCAACAACCTGCCCATACCTTGACTCAGGCACACAGTGATTCTCAGGTTTTGGACTCTGGCATTGCAAGGTGTGATCTTCAGCCACCACTATGGAACAATTTATACTAGTAATTGGAAAAATTGGACAATTCTGGGCTGCAGAAGATGCTGACAGTCCACTGTTAGGAAATCTGCCCTTCAGAGTCAATGGGGATGGTGGTCAGAGTTCTTGTTAATGTGGAGAGAATCACAGAGAGGATAAGAGAAAGTGTTTTGATCCCAGAGACCACAACAGTGTGGAAGGAGATAACACAGAGTATAGGGAAGCAAAGTTGTCAGGAAGAAGTGTCCCAAAACAGGAGAGGTACCAAGGGATATAGGTGGTGACTAGGGAGCCAGAGACACTCCAGGCCTAGAAGGGCAAAGCTGGGATCCTAAGGAGGAACACTTGTGGCTGCAGTGACGTTGGGCAGGCAGGAGCACACATGACTTACTCTGGACCCTGAGGAAGGCACCCACTGTGAAAGACCTCTGCCTTAGCTTCTCATCACATCAGTACAGAGCATGCCACCCATGAGAGGTGATTCTGACTCTGAGGGTCATGAGGAAGATACAGCTATGGATCATCATTCCAACTCAAGTGCAATCCCCATAAACCCACATTCCCTTCTTGATCCCTGAAGTGTTTTCCTGAGGATAGGACCCCAGAGGGGTTTCAAACAGACCAAGGCTATGGTCTCTGTAGTTGTTCTCTGCTCCTTTCCAACCTCCCTGCTCCTCACTCAGCCAACTCAACTCTGAACCTTCAGGCCCTCATAGTAGGCATGGACACTGCCTATATTCTGGGCTGCTGTAAACAGTACCAGGGGTCATCCTGGATCCCTAAGTTGCAATAACAGGATAACCAGGGTCCTCTCCCTTACCTCAAGCACATTAGATATAGCTGTTTCCTATCGTATGTCTGGGAGGAGACAGGGTATGAGTGTCTTCTCCAGGGAGCCAACTGAATACTTAGCCAGGAACAAACAGGATTATTCTGGCATCTGGTCGAAGGAAACAGAATTGAAATCCTGATTCACCTGCAGCTGCTGCTCCACACACTTACAGCAAGACTCAGAGGACACAGCACCATATTTTTCAAGCAGGAACATTTTTCCAAGCTTCTTGTCATGCTGAGGGCATTTGAGGGAGTATGCAGTTCCTTAGAGACCATGTGGGAGCTGGTAGGGAGCATGCGGGAACTTCAGGGGCCATGGCAGAAACTATCAGACAGGAACAGGAAAGACAGGCATGAGTGTGACATCTTAATGTACTGTGGAAAACAAGTAGGACAAACCATTTCAACCGCCACATTTCTAAGCAATATGGATCATTGAATACTTTCCTAAGCCAGTAGTCCTGGGAGTGGGCATGAGCCTCCATTGTCCTATCTAACTTGGACACAGAACCAGCTCAAGTCACTTCAGGAGGTCTGCAGCATGATTTTCACTCCAACCCCTTCTTTCTGAGGCTCACATGTGTTGTGTGGGCTGCTTCCCTTGCTACAACTTTGCTGGGCCTTCAGAGAGTTCATAGACACTTTCTTCTTGAACTCTGACTGCAAATGGGTTCCACTCTCACGTATGATGTCACGGCACCCCAGAAAATATCTGTCCCACAGACAGAGGTAAAGTGGGTCAGGGTCAGTGAGTTTGGCCTTGTGATACCCAAGCATTTGAGATTCAGCATCTTTGAAGCAGAAATCTCCCAGCAGATCTCATTCACTTCTCTCAACTCCTCCAAACCCCCAATAAAAAACTGCAGGGCTGAAACATGATGGAAGGCAGGAGGCAGCCAGATGAGAGAGGATAAGGACATGTCATCAGGTAGGAGCAAAACAAAGTCTAAATCAGAGATAAAGTCAGCCAGAGCGAGGCCGGCAGAACTGAGACAGGTCTGACATTAGGGTAGACAGGATGGTGCTGGACAGACCCCTGCCTCACCATCCCTCCTTTGCCCAACTTTCCACCTCTCAAGTTTCCCCTCTACAAAGAGGGCTGCTCTGTTCTTTGGGAGGCTGTGAAAGGGCTGGCATCCAGGAGGCCGCAGAGCTGTCTGTGTAGGAAGCTGTTTCTGATTCCTCTTCTCGCTCACTTCCTCACTGTTTCTCATCCAGTATTGGGTTTTAAAATCAGGCTTTTGTTCACTGAGTTGTCTTCTCATCCTTTTTTTCCAGGAAGTGTTATTCTATGAAATATAAAACAAATATCAAGGCATAAAAACACAAATTTTTCAAACAAATAGTTACAGGAACTTTTAAAGTTTAATATTATTAAACCTTAAAAATAAAAATACAAACCCTTTTAAACCCTTAAAATTATCCCTGCATAGATAACTTTTTTCTTTTAAAGAAGTATTGTTAATGAAATACTGAGTTCATGTGCTAAAAATATGCTTTTTTACAATTCCGAATTTTTTATTTGCATTAACTTTTAAATGTTCACAATTTTAACTGTATAATAAACTTCTTTCTTTTAAGGATGAGTCCTGGAGTTTGTGTCAATTCTTGCATGTTTTTGATCATACAAAAACAGAGCAATGAAAACTACATGTATAAATTTAGCATAGTGTCTACTAATCTTTTTTTTCTGTATCATTGTTTTTATTCTTTTTTCATTTTAAAATTTTTTTCATTTTAAAGAGAATAAAACAAAAGAGGGCACAACAAAGCAGTAAGACACACAACTTTACAACAAGACAACCAGACATTAACAGTAGCTATCAAACTATATCTTTCTCTGCTATAGTTGAGCATAGTTTCAAATACAATAATATCAAACAAAACACAATAGTATAAAACCATTCAAGAGGATGAAAGAATTACAGGACATTCTGAACCAAATAACTATGATCAATGGCTACTATAATATCTCATTTTCAATAAAAATATTTGTTTATACTACCACATATATTAAAATCCCAATAAGACACAACATGATAGAACTGATGGTAATAGCAGAGTAGAAGCATGGTAGGACTTCTAAGGAAGATGATATTAAATCAATAATGACTGCCATAACGTTTTGTTTTCTTCAAAACAGCTGTTCATACCATCATGCATAATAAAGTCAAACAAAACAGAATAAAACCATTCCAGCTGATGTATGAAAACATTGAAAGGCTTCAAAGCAATGAAATGGGAAATCATGCTTACCATAAAATCTTATATACTCTTACCATCTCTCATACTAGGGAGACTATATGGTATTTACACATGTGTGTTTGGTTTATTTTGCTTATGAGTATGGTCTCAAGTCATGTCCATTTATTTATAAATATCTCAATGTGATCATTCTTTATAGCTGAGTAGTACTCCATTATATAAAAATACCACAACTTTTTTATCCATTCCTCAGTTGATGGGCACCTAGGTTGTTTCCAAGATCTGGCTATTACAAATTGTGCTGTTGGCGCCATGTTGGAACTTAGGGCGCCAAGCCAACCAGCAAGTAGCCTGCCGCCCTGGTAAGCAACTGTGGTCTGGCAAGTAGCTACCACCCCAGGGCGGGGAAAAAGAAGCAAGAGCGTTTCCTGAGGTCCATGCCATGTTGGAACTTAGGGTGCCAAGCCAACCAGCAACCAGCCTGCTGCCTACCGGGGCACGGGCTTAGAATCAAACATACCACCCCATCCCTGCCCCCCATTAACAATTGGGATCCAGGGATCTAGGAACCTCTTAGGAGGTGACCATATCTGGTACAGCAAGTGGGGGGAGTTTCCTTCTACTATCTCTGAAGGCAGATATTTTTATCACCATTTTGCTTTGTCCTGATTAACAGTGTTGCTGTATTCAATACTCTGTGTTGATGTGTTCTATAGTGTTATGTATTTCTTTGATTTTGCTGTACCTAGTAGAAGAGCAACTACTGTGAAGACAATGAGATATATAATGTTGCCTATTACTATTGTCCTGGTGACCTGCTGTGATGTTCTGTGCCAATTTCACTGCACTGTCTCAATTGGCTTTATTCCATCCTGTTTTGTTGTAACCTTTTGCAGCCTCACTGTGTGTTCACTTTGTATGCCTTAATTTTGTAACATGAACAGCTATTTCTGAGAGGACAGTATGTGGTTTGTCAAATAGTGATTTCTTTATGGTTTTTTTTTGAGGTTCTGTATTGTTTCTACCCTTTTTTCTGTATTGCTTTTTTTTCTCTTTAAATAAAATTTAAAAAAAATTAAAAAAACAAATTGTGCTGTTATAAACATGGGTGCACATATATCACTGTGGTATGATGTTTTCAATTCTGAGAATATGCCCAGAAGTAGAGTAGCTGGGTCAAATGGGACTCCCAGTCCCAGCTTTTTGAGGAACCTCTAGACTGACCTCCACAGTGGCTGCACCAGACTACACTCTCACCATCAGTGCAGAAGAGTTCCTTTTTCCCCACAGCCTCTCCAGCACTTGTTGTTGGTAGTTTTTTCTACACTGGCCATTCTTTCTGGAGTGAGATGGAATCTCAGTGTGATTTTAATTTGCATTTCTCTAATGAATGTCTCCTAATCTTAGTAATCTACAGCTCGCAAGACAGACCGAAGCCCCTTGCAGAATGAGGGCATGCAAATCTATGTTACATAAGCATTTTTAAATCTTTCTATCTTGTTACATAAGCATTTTTAAATCTTTCTGTCTTGATATAGAAGTGAAGATATATGTATTACAACCTGAAAAGGAAAAATTTTACATGATAATATGGGTAAGATTCAAATTTTCTTTCCAGAAAGACTATGGGAACATTCTGTCAACTCTGAAGCATCAAATACTCAACTATTTTTCATTCTTTTGTAAAACAATCTGTGTACTTTAAGCAAGATATTTAAACACTGATTTAATCAGATCATAAAAAATACCATTATAAAAAGATTTCAGACTCTGCATAGATATAACTCAAACTGCATACTAAGGACTCTTGAGTACTTTCACCAGAAATACACAGAACTAGATCTATACTCTCAGGCCCACTCATTAGTAGGAGAACCATCATGGTGCCTCCATGAGTGTAAACTGAGGCAGGCACCTGAAAGTCACAGTGAGCAGAATGGACACCTCGTGTTGTAGGAGGGCAGGGAGCAGGAGCTGACAGGGACCTGGGTTAAAAGCTCTCCCTTTACCCTTCAAGGGACTCACAAAGACAAAGAACAGCACAGCAATGGAGCTGAGGCATCTGCTCATTAGCCTAGTGTGGGGCAAAGGAGGCCCAGAAGAATGTTCAACACAAGTCACCACTCGAGCAGATGACACAAATTTGAGGTGCAGCACACTCATCTAGAAGCATTCTGAAGTGACTGGGAGAAAAGTTGGCTGTCTTTGGAGAGCAAGAACCATTGACACTGTGGATCCCAGCTATGATAACCAGGTACACGATTTATCTCCAAATTGTCAAACAGAAGTGCTTCTTCTAAACAATACTGAAAAAACCATGGTGACTAATACTTGGGCACGCAGCATTTCAGGAGGTTGAGGCTGGAGGATCTTAGAAATTCTGGGTCAGAATTCCATACAAAGTGAGTGGAGGCCAACCTGACCTATACACAGTGAGAACCTGTCTTAAAACAACTAAAGAACATGTTGCAATTCTGGGTGCCTCAGCTTTTCCACACCATAAACACTTGAAGAAGTTGCCATGGCACAGATGAGAGTATTTGTAAAGCGCTAGAACAACAAAAATTTCACCATGTTCTTTCTTACCCTTGGAGACTTCATATTTTTTGCCAAGTTGATAAATATCAATCAGTACAAGCCACAGTCATGGAGAGAGAAAGAGACATTATGCAAGAAAAAACAATCCGAACAACTCACCCAATGATTCTCATAAAGCCTTCAAAAATCACAAAATTGAAGTAAGACACTCCCTGTCCACTTACCCTGTCCATAACTGTCCCTAAAGCAATCACCACAAAGTCATGGTAACCTAAGCTCACCGCGATCCCAAGGAGATGGTGAATGACCACTGGACACAGATATGAGCTCCACAAGCATCCAGAGACCTTGGGCTGACAGCCCAGTGCTGGCAATGGTCTGGGAGTCACTCTACAAAGCTATTTTATCAAGAATTACTGGGAAGATGCTAAGAGCATTTCAGAACCGTACTCTTAATATATCTTTCCACTACTAAGGCAACCACATGTGCCAGGGTACTCTGTAGAACACATGAACAAAACTCTTCACCAGGGAAAAACTAGGAAGCTTACCAAAATCTGGAGAAGTTAAAATAATAGATATCCATGAAGCACCATTACAGGCAAAGAAACATTCCAAATCCAGCATGTGGCTTTCTTCTAGTAAATTTTTTAATATTTTGAAGTGATGTCAGTTGAGATATTTTTATTCAGAAAATATATTTGTTTATCTTTTTCCAATTTTCATTTTTATAAACACATGTTTGCTGGACATAATGATTTCATTTTTCATGTTGGTCCACATGCCTAACACATCTTAATTCTTTTTGGTCACTTTGGCTTCCTTTCTCCTCTGATTTTTTTCTTTGGTGATTGGGGTGGCTTAAAACTGGTGGTCAGGCAGGCACCTATGCCACTGAGCTTTAATAATAATAATAATAATAATAATAATAATAATAAAGCTGGTGGTCAGCTTAACACCTGGTGATCTTAATCAGCATGGGGCTTAGCATGGAGGATCCCTCTGAGGAATGTCACCAGCATACAAAGGAGAAGTATAGAGGAAGAGGGTAGCATTGTGGGTTCTCCTAAGCTTGTTTGTTCTTTGAAGCTGTTAGTTCTCCCAGAGGAGTTTGTGGAGCTTTATCCCTTATATCAGCTGCGCTGTTATCATTGAAGGAGTTTGGGACCTTGTTGCTGAGAGTGGCTTCAGCTTACTTTGAGGGATCTCTGGTCCTTATGTTGAACATGACTTACGGGCTCTGGAGGCGAAGATGCTGTGCTGCTCAGTATGCAGGAGAAGCTTGTCATGCTGGCTTCCTGATATGAACTCAGCTGTTCTCATTCTCCGAGGACCTTGACACCTCATTGTCACTTAGGATGGCTATGGTAATTTTTAACAGAGCCCTTGTCTTTAATTTAAAGATTGCTTCGTGGCTCTAGTGTAGAACCCTCAATCTACTGACACAGATCCTTCACCCCAGTGTCATAGTCTTTTTAGATTCCACCACAGGACTTTGGGCCTCTCTCACTGTAGATCCATGAAATAGATTTGAATGAGTCACTGTCAAGGACTCTACGCCTGCGGTTGGACTCATGCAAGGCATTGTCTTTGTCTCTAGGTCTTCAGCTAGACTCATGCAGGACACTGCTGTGGGACCCAGGCCCTTGGCTGGATTTCCTTGGGTCTTTAGTGTGTTGACAGATTTCCTAGAATGTCTTTGTATGTGACTCTGGGTGACTGACATAGATAACACATGAATTAGGGGTCCTGTGTGTAATTATTCCCCTTACAACCTCTAACTAAAATAATTCTGAAGTTAATCACCAACTTTAGTTTAATCCTCATAAAAATACAAAGAAGAAATGATTCTGATGATTCCTCTAAAGGCATAGATATTATTTGTATTTTGGGGCCATTATGTTTATTTAAATGTGCAGGCTCGGGATTTAGTTCAGTAGCTTAAAGCCTACCTGGTAGGCAGGAGGTCATGAGATCAATCCCTGGTATCAATAAATGAATAAATACATAAATGTGCATATACATTTTCATTTAAAATGATTTCTCTTTCTCAATTCTTATAATTTATATCTAAGTTCATTTTAGTTCATTTCAGATATATCCATTACAAGTTTCTTTTTTAATAATGCACTGATAAAAATGTTCTGTATTATGTTTTCTACTATCTCCTTTCTTTCACTGCTTGCCTTTATGTCACTTTTCTTGGAAGATGGCTATCTTTTTAGGTCATCAAGATGAAATGTTATTTCAGATTTTGTGACTTTTATTACTGCTGCTTGCATATCAGTAGTCAATATGGTTGTTGTGTCCTTTAACAGATAATCTGCTTTTTATACTGTAGCATCATTACTAATCTGTTCTTTGTATTAAATAGACTAAAAGTTTCTCTATGGGTTGTATTTTATAATTTTATGACATAAATTTATATTTTCTATTTAGGAATCAATGGGTCTCCTAACTTGAATATTGGTATCTTTAGGACATATTTAAAAATTTTAACATTTTAACATTTCCTGTAAGTTAATTTCAAATATCTACCTAATTAATTTAGACTTGTCATAAATTTTATATCCTTATCCATCATGTATCTTAGAATCTCCTGTATACTATACATCCTGTTTTGTTTTTGGAGTGCATTTCAAATAATTTTTATGGTCTACATTTCAGACCACAAATTTCTTTTTCAACTGTATAATAAAGTGACATTTTTTGTTTCAATTATGTGTTCTTTGTTCTTGTGCCATTATCCTCAAATTAGCTTTCTCATGATTTTTAGTCTGTGGCAAAAGGTAAAACCACCCACAAATTTTATATATATATATATATATATATATATACATATATATATATATATATCCTTTCTAATCCATTTCTCCAAAACTTGAATTTGGGCTAACATTTTGACTTGCTTTGGTCAGTGAAAAATTAAAACACACAATATATGCAGACTTGAAGCCTCTCATCCTGTTTTTATTATATATGCCAGTATGTAAATAATGTAAAATTTATTACTTAAAGTTAGAGAACACACTGGTCTGGCTGAAGCCCTTGAAGATTAAGTTTTCAGATGGACTAGGATCTCACTGCATATACTTTACCAAACCCATTTCACACCAGCAGAAACACGAGAAAGAAGAATGAATCAAACAACAATGCAGAACTACAGGCTACATAAACCACTCTTCATTTAAACTAGTAATTTTGTGTAACTAGTAAACTAGTTTACTAGTTTAGTAAACTACAATTTTGTGTCACTTAAGCATGGGAATATATTCAGAGAAATATGTGGTTAGACAATTTTGTCACTGTGTAAAATCATAGAACCTACTTACACCAACCTACATGGCACAGATCAGTCATGCAACTTGACCACTGAAGGAGAGATGGAGTGTGCTTTTTGTTTGATATTTGAGAGAGGATTAGTAAGTTATCTAAGTGGGGTCAAATTTGCAATCACACCATCACCTCCCATACTGCTGGGATTATATTTATGTCACCATGTCCTGCTGAGGAGCCTTTTTGAAGTCATAGAGGTGGTACAGGTGAATCTCCTAGGGCTGGGATAGAAAAAATGAGATTGGTGGGAGAGTTTCAGGCTCACTTGGCCATTGCTTTGCTCGACATCTCTTCCTGTCTTTCCATCACCCAGTGCAGAGTGGTGACACAGGGTACAGTGTGGGCTCCCTGGTGTAGGGGCCTTAGGGCTTTACAACCAGCTCATGTTCCCCACTTAATGGCACTTCCCTTGGGGCTCATGACTTCAGAG
>PVJX010026455.1:0-25827 GCA_004027295.1 Dolichotis patagonum | reverse complement strand
ACTCTTAACTAGATCCACAATCTTAATAATGTTTTCCTTTTATATAAATACTCTGAGCAAACTAAAAGTTGGTTCACAGGAAACAGGGAGATCAATCCTTTGCAAAAGGGAAGGAGACCAAAAGATGAAACAGAGAGGAGAAGAAGATAAAGATGTGTCATGTACATACACCAGCACCCCACAGGGAAGGTAGTCATTATGTACTGCAAACTACTCATTCAAAATTAACATGGTGATGACGACGATGATGGTGCATGATGATGCTTTCCTTCTACCTTTTCTGAAGACTAATAATTTCTGGCTGAACTTACTACGGGCACAAGGCATGTAAAGTAAATAATCAAGTATACACTAAGGATGACACCATCTTAAGTATTATCAGACAAAAGTACAAAATTACAATTATACTCAACAGATACGCCCTGTTAGATGTAGCTGGTGAAGTGTTTAAAACTGAAGGGTTAGCCTTCTTCTATAACTGAAAAGCAATTCAAAAAACAGTAAGATTTAGATAGGTGTAACTATCTAATGAGCCCAGAGTAGGAATAATCTCCTGATTTTATATTTTTAATCCCTTTTGCTACAACCAGATGCTTATAACTCAGAATTGAAAAATAAAGCAGTCACTTCACACTCAAGATTTTAAAGTATATCCTCTTTAGCCAGTTTTATTTCAAAGCCAAATTAAAACAGACCAGCTTTCTCAGGCTATTAATGAAAATGGAAATAAAAATATCTGCCTTAATTCCTTCACAAGATTGTTTTGAAAAGCATGAACTATTATATGCAAAAATGAATTTCCATACTCTTGGTAACATTCAGAGAACTGGAGCTAAGCTGTAATCCCAGGGGTCAGCAATCCATTGACCCACCATAGCTTTTCTCAGAGTCTGTCAAACCCAATTCCCACGTGCACACATACCCTGACAGGTAAGACAACAACTTTCAACTGCCTGTCCAGACATTAGACAGATCTCCTCAGGATGGGCACTATGGACCTTAGTTAATCAAGATAAACACACTGTGTTAGTTAGCAACCTAAAGGAGGAAAGGTTTATCATGGCTCATGGTTTCAGAAGTTTTGAGTCCACAGTTGTCTGGCTCCATAGCTTCTGTGCCCGTGTGGAGGTGAACATATGGCAGAGTATGTGATGGGGCAGAGATGTTCGCCTCCGTACAGCGAGGAAGTAGAGAGAAGAGTCAGAAAGGAAGGGGCCAGGGACTAAATGCAGCCCCCAAAGGCACGGCCCTATGACCTATCTTCCTCCGCTAGACCCGCCTCCTAAGTGTCCATCACCCTCAATGACGCCATTAGGTTGGGAGTCTATAAATGGATTAAGATGATGCATGATGCACTCACCTTCTAAAACCCCAACTTCTGAGGACTGCTGCACTGGGGACCCAGCCTGCAACACTCCAGCTTCTGGAGGACACTCAGCACCTACTCTGCGGGACATCTGTAGACTTCCCAGTCCCCTCCCAACCAAAGAGTCACTGAAGTTTTTGTCTTTTGATAAAACACATTTCCTTTTTCCAAGTAAAGTTAACCATAATCATGTAACATTCTAATGTAAATTTTACCACTCACTAAGCACTTACCATGTGTTAGAACTCTATCCTTACAATATTTTAGACCTTTATCAATACTGATGAGAAAAAGAACCGAAAGTCACTTTTTAAGAGCAGACTCCCCTACTCCCAGTTCCCTCTGGTAAGGAGTTTGAGATTTATTTTTTTAAGTTTATATCTATCTCACCAATCAAACTTCAAAGCTCCAGTAGGTCCAGTAGCTTGCTTAAGAAATTCAGTGCGAGGACCAGCAGGATAGACTACATTGCAAGACTCTGTCTCAAAAAACTAAAAGTAGGGCCAGGGATTTAGCTCAGGGCCTAAGCTCCTGCCTGGCAAGTGCTAGGTTGCGAGTTTGATCCCTGGTACCAAAAAAAAAAAAAAAAAGGAAAACTAAAACACTGATGAGAAAGCTATCATCGGTTAGCTGTTTATTGGTAATTTGCCTTCTGCACAAGCTGCTTTTAAAAATTCTATTTTCCAAGCATTCTGTAGATTCCTAGAGGACGGCTAGGTGTAGATGTACTTTTACACTTTGAATTGAGTGTGTCTGCAATTTTGTCACTGCCGGGAAATTCTTAACTACTATTTCTTGGAACACAGCTCTTTTCCAGCCTCCCTCAGGAACTCTTAAATGGCTCTCATTGGCTTCTCATTCTGTCTTCCATATCCTTTAACTTCCTGCATAATCAGAATTATGCATAACCTCCTGCATATCATCTCTACACTATATTCTGGTCACTTCCCTTGAAATAAATGCAAGAGAAAAATAAACTCCACGGCAGTACAAATAACAGAAGAGGTCATCAACAAATGAGAGGTTCCACGATTTTCTGAAGGACAGTGGAGAAGATGGATGGATGAACTAGGTAGAGAAAGTCACAGCCTAAACTATGTCACCATGCACAGGCGGTGGCCTGCGTCATAGAACCCGAGGCTGTGTACCCCGTACTACACAGTAAACTGAAGACAGGAATGAAAACAGGAAGATCTGAAAGATCTGTACATAGACTAATAACAGGTACCATCACTCCCATCCACAATCCGAAGCTGGGATGTGCCTCCAGCCAAAACACTGAACACACCCTCCTTAAAGACACTGAACTGAAACAAAGGCTTCTAGTGTAAGGCAGGGTCCCAAATAAAGGCCCCTTAGCCCAGGATTTGAAAGCCTGCACCCTGTCGGCCAGCTCCCACTCTGCTGACCCTCAAGCAAAGCCTGTGGGTCATTTCACCTCTCCCAGAGAGACTCCCACAAAAAAGGGTCAACTGTTACTTTCTATTTAAGAAAGTAAAAACTAGTGCCATCTAACCGTCTCTCTTGTGTTTTTTTTTTTTTAATTTGAAAGAGAATAAAACAAAAGGGGGCAGTACAGAGCAGATCAGAACAGGACAACACAGTACTTTACATTAAGTCAACTGGACATCAACAGTATCTAACACCATATCTCTTATTCTGCTATAGTTGAGCATAGTTTCAAATACAATATATCAAACATAACACAATAGTATTAAGCCATACATAGAGTGAAAGAATTACAGGGCTTTCTGAACCGAATAACAGAAAATGATCAATGGGTACTATAATACCTCATTTTTGACAAAAAAGGAGAAAAATTGTTTGAACTATCACACATATTCAGAAGTCCTACCATGCTCTTCCTGCTCCACCACCATTGGTTCTATCCACCACACCGTGTCCCACTGGAACCCGAACACGTGTGTTAGTTCAGGAAACGCTCTTGCTTCTGGTTTCCCCGCCCTGGGGTGGCCTCAGCTCCCCAGACCACAGTCACTTCCCAGGGCGACAGGCTGCTTACTGGTTGGCTCGGCGCCCTAAGTTCCAGCATGGCGCGGATCTCAGGAGATGCTCTTGCTTCTGGTTTCCCCGCCCTGGGGTGGCCGCGGCTCGCCAGACCACAGTCACTTACCAGGGCAGCAGGCTCCTAACCGTCTCTCTTAAACAGGGACAATTTAAGGCTTACCAGGCATGTTAGAACAGAAAGTGCCAAACAGAATTAGTAAGCCCACAAAAAAACAGAATTCAGAAGAGAGCTTTTAGAAAGTGCTAATTTAAGTTAGGTATAATGGGGTACACATGTAATCCCACCATTTGGGGAGGCTGAGGCAGGAGGATAGCTGGGAGCTCAAAGCCAGCCTGGGCTACGAAGTGAGTTCAAGGACAGCCTGAACTCACTGTCTCAAAAAGAGAAAGAAAAAAAAAGATTTTAAAAAGGTGCTAATTTATATAGAAAAAAAATCAGTAAGATATTTAAATCCATACAAAAAGGATAGAATCTATAGGAAAACCAACGTATAGGAAAATGTTCAAAAAGTAAATATGATTGCTGAAAATTTAAGTTTTTAAGACCACTGGAATACACAGGTGAGAAAATTTTACAGAAAAATACATGAGAACAAGCAGCACAAAGGCAAAAAGGATTTCCCTGAACTTCAGGATGCAGGTCTTTAGAATCCAAGAGCATCACAGGACACCGGGACGCGCACCACTCGTGCTTCCTGGAGAGCTGAGGAGCGCGACGGAGGCCGCCGGAGGGCGTCCTAGGCGTCCTAGGCGCAGGTGCTCAGCCTCCCGGCAGCTGCTCAGGCAATGCAGCCTGCCGTCCCCTAACCTAGCTCGCCGCACTGCCCCTGCCCCCGCAGGCTTCCTCAGACCTTCCCACCCTTCCCCGCTTCTCTGAGTCACAGGCGGAAGGTCCTCCTAACCCTTCTGTGTCCCTCCCCCATCACTCTCTCCAGCGTCCAACTCCATCCCGGAAGCTGCCTGTCAGAGAAGGCTTGCACTAACATGTTAGTGGATGAAAACCCTTCACACTGTGATTGTCAGATCAGCACAGATAAAGGGAAAAAATCTTTAAATGTTTCTTCAGGAAAAAGTCAAGTTTTTAATAAAGGAAAGAGAATCCAATTTTCTTTAGATTCTTAGAAACAATGAATATTAAAAGCCAATATACTATAGCTAATTGATACCAAAAGATCACTACACCAAATTTCAGACCTAGACTTCCACATCCAGATAAACACCAAAAAAAGAAAAGGAAAAAAAAAAAGGATGTGAGGATTGAAATGTTTGCACATCAAAAGATTCATCAAGGAGAGCCAGGAGAACCAAGCTAATCAGCCTACATCAAGCCTTTCTGCTTTCCACTATGTTTTTATCCCATGTTCTGCTTGTCTCTGCTACAATCCTGCTTTCTTAGTTTGTTCCCAATCTTTATTATTCGATGTTTTTCTGTCCTTCCCTTCTATGTCAAAACAAGTCTCCCCTCTCCTACTGCAAATAAAGCAAACAAAATTCCCAAATCTGCTTATAAACATAGTAGTCTTTGTCCATAGGCAGCTATACCACAACGTTACAAATGAGATAGCATATAAATCACAGAAACTTACTGCCCAAGGTTCTGGGGGCTGGAAAGTCCAAGCTAAAGGAACTGATAGGTTCAATTTCTGTTAGAGAAGGCAAGTTCTCTGACTCAGAGACAGCCCTTTATAAAGTGAAAATCTCATTCTCGAGGGCGCCTCCCTAGCCCCTCCCAAGAGGGTCTATCTCCTAACACTGCCACCTTGGGAGTCAGGATTCCAACATACGGATTTTGGAAAGAGACAAACATTCAGACCCCAGCAAACATTGATGTAATGATGTTCCTGTACCCTCATGCCATTTAGTATTGTATCCTCCAAGCATTTCTATAGCCTTTCTTCTTAGGCTTTTTCTCCAAGGTCAGCACAGTAACAGCAGAGTGGAAATATCTTACAGGACCCATGTTCAAATAACATGTAGGAAATGCTGCCATGATATGTTCCAATTACAAAAACATCATTACTTTTTTCAAGAACATGTTTTTTGGCATTGAAGAAAACAACTAAGACAATCAACTGGTTAACAGAAGTACTATAATGTTTTTTGTTATGTTTCATTGTCTTTCCTTTATAATCCTATTAATTTGCAAGATTAGTAACAGAATACCACATTGAAACGTTCTAAAGTAGCAAATTGGAAGCTCAAAATGATGACACACGTGTCTCCTCGCTCAGTGCAGCTGTCTGTGGTGTTTGTTGTGCCACCCAACACATCAGTCAATGTCTACTCCAGTTGTGCAGGCTGGGAGGGGGCTCTTAGTTCCAAGGCCCCAAAAACTGGGATGTTTTGCCAGTTCACACAGACATGCCCTTATGGGAAAAAGTAGGAAGCTCCTGAGGGACAATCAGATAAAAATTAATTATTCAGACCCACTGCCACCACGCCTTGCTTGCCTGCCTTGGCACCTAAAACAAGTATCTGCAGCTGGCAGAACTTGATGCCTTTATTGGGCCTCAATGAATCTGGGGGTCTGAGTCAGTTTGGGGCTCCACTCCATTCTGGTGAAGTTCCCCACCACCACCACCCTGACAAATACATGCCCCCTCCGGTGCTAGTTCATCTCTCTAGTAGGGTTTGCTAGTCCAAACCCATAGCAATCCAACAGCAAACCTCAACATTTCCCACAGAAAACAGTAAATACCTGACAAGAGGGAAAATGAAACAAAACTGTTTCACCAGGAAACTGGTGAACAAACTAAAATCAAAATTCTGAAATTCACTGTAGGCACTCTCCTGCTTTTCTTTAAAATATAATCAATTTTGACTTCTTAAAGTATACTAAATTGCTCCTTTGGGTCACTCATGTCTATCTTCAGGAAAGATGGCATATTTTTCATAAGATAATCAAATGAGCCCCACAGAAGGATTTAGTTTGGAACTTCAAAGTTATTGGTAGAGGAGAAAAAACTAATTTATGAAGCCATATTTATGGAAAAACTAGTCAAGTTTATTTTCCAAACAAAACTTTAAATCAATTAAAATTTATTTATTTAGGCATAAAGTTACTTTCACATTTGTCTACAAGTAAATATATTTCTTGGCATAAAGGTAGCCTTTGTTTGCAATTTAAAATATCCCCAACTGAAAGATCGCATATTAAAACTCCTATTATAGTTTATGTAATAGTGGACTAAATAATCAAATTAGTTATACTGCTTAGAATAAAATAAAATGGAAATAATTTACTCAAAAGATTCATATGTAAATCATCTTTATTTACAAAATACTATCCTGAGAATTATAATTCCATTAAGCTTCAATTTGAGCAAAAGTATAATCACTTAAGTAACAGCGGTTACTTAAACTGAAAATGAGAGATAAAATTACTTTTGAAGAGAGATCAAAAAGGTCGTCAGGTTTCTTGCTGCGGCTCTGGTCGGTCAGCAGCAGGCTCACTGGAAGGCTCGGTCTGCCCTGAAGGGAACTCACTTCTACTTTCAGAAGGCGGGGGTGGGGGTGGGGATGGAGGTGAGGGGTGGGGTGGGGGAAATCCAGCACTTGGGGGAACAGGAGGAGGAAAACCCCGAGGTGGATACACATTTCTCACTGTTCAAAGAGATTGGTAAAAGACACTTTTAAGTTTTTAAGAATTTGAATTGCAGCCAAATTAAAATCACTAGCTTATAAATTCTAATATCTACGCTTATATTCAAAAATATAACAGAATACCAGATACCAGAATAATTACTTAACCTAAAAGTGAAATTTTTACATGAAGAAAAATATTCTTCCTTCAACTATATATGATTAATGGGAATATAATTTTAAACACAATTTTTGTCCTAGCACTTTAAAAAACAGGAGTTATTTCACAATCAATACACAGCTTCACTTTCGAAATGATTTTCACATAATATTATCTCCACTACTTAACATTCAGACCAGTGATTCTGACTTCAAATTATACTAAAACATTTCCAGTGATACTAAGAGCATCTTAAAATTCCCCAAATTTTAAAAATAGAGGAGAAATGAGAGAATGACAACATAGGACAAAGTATGGACTTTTGTCTATTATTTGGTAACCACGCATTTATTCTGCAGAAATTTATAGTTCTAAATGGCAGAGTATGGCTATACAACAGTAAGTTATTCCTTTTCTCTCATCTAAGACTATGAAAGAGTCACCATGATAAATATATCTTAGGTTTTAAATATGTAAGACTACACAGAAACTACTTCTGTAAAAGACTTTTAAAAATAAATTAGCCAGTAATTTTTTTTTTTTTTTGAGATAGGGTCTCGTTATGTAATTCAGGGTGGCCTTGAACTCACTGCATAGCCTAAACTGGCCTCAAATTCATTGCCATCCTCCTGCCTCAGCCTCTGTAGTGCTGGGATTACATGTGTGCACTACCATACCCATGTAGTCCATAATTTTAATCCAAAAATACAAATATAATTAACTAATTACCAAAAATAACAAGTTTCTATTGAATAAACCTGACCATGGTGGTAGAAGCCTGTAATTCCAGCTACTCAGGAGGCTAAAGCAGAAAGACCACAAGTTTGAGGCCAGTCTGGGCAAACTTAATGAGACCTTGACTCAAAATAAAAATGGGCTGCGGATGCAGCTCAGTAGCAAAGAGCTAATATAAGACCCTAGGTTCAGTTCCCAGGTCTAGAAAAAGAAAACAGAGAGATACAAATAATTTTAGTCTTAACATACATAAGATTACTGCAAAAAGTCAATAATTTTCAAGACTACTACAATACAGAGAGTTGCACACTGCCTGACATGGTGGCACATGCCTGTAATCCTAGCACTGAAGAGGCTGAGGCAGGAGGGTCACTGTCAGTTCAAGACCAGCCTGGGCTACATATTTTCAAGCCCAGCCTGAACTGCGTAGTAAGACTGTCTCAAACACACACACACACACACACACACACACACACACAGGCACAGCTCCCAGTTATTCAGATAAAGCAAGCTGAAGCTTTACCGTATTCCACTGGTGTCTGGTTGCCCTTCATTTGGAAAAGTAATGGTATATTCACAGAATGTCAGAAAAGTTATTCTTCTGTTATATTATTACCATATGAATAGACAGTAAAATTAGTATCTTTGATTTACTGTGTAAAACACAAATTAAATTTTTAAAAAAGAAGGCCTACTTAGGAATGGAGGAAGTGAGCCAGAGAAGTCCCTTGGAGGAAAATAATCCCGAGGCGCTCCGTACATGCTTCCTGGAGGCAGTGGAGGAAAAGGAGGTCCTCTCCTCATGACCTGGCTCCTCGGATACATTAGAAACGGGGGAAGTGGCGGAGGAACAAAGCCAGGGCCGGCTGGTCTGCTTTCAGCAGGGAGGGAAGAATCAGGCACATTTGAATTCTGTAACAAATCCACATATGGCAGTCACTAAGACAACCACAAAACTCACAATAATTTTCCTAAATATCTTAGGCATAGAACTAGACAGAAAGCAATCTACAGCAGTCTCAGTTAACAGAACAATATTTGGTTTTCCACAGTAACATATCAACTGGGTTTACTAACTCAACAGAAAATGACTTTTACCAACAAAGTAATATTCTGGCTAAAGCTAAGACACAACTATAATTCAAGAATTTCAGTGGCCCTGAAGCAAGGCCAGCAGATTGCTGTAGCTGCTGGTTTCAAACAGGAGCCTAAAGAGAATTCTTTCTGTGGTCTGTTGGCCATTTCAGAACTTTGGAAACGGAATGGTCAATTCATCAGAAAGAAATAGCAGGTGAGTATGGCGGACTTTAGGGGGCCTGCAGGGGAGAGACCCTGGCGCCTCGGGACCTGCACAGTGCAATTGACTCAGGGTGCCCAGAGAACTAGGAACCCCTCCCCTCTTTGGGGGCAGCTGAGAGTGTGGCCGACTTTCAGCAGCCTGAAGGAGAGAGACCCTGGCGCATCAGGACCTGCACCGTGTGGCTAACTCAGGGTGCGGGGAGAACAAGGAACTCTCCCCCTCTCTGGGGGGCGGCTGAGAGTGTGGCAGACTTTCGGCAGCCTGACGGAGAGAGACCCTGGTGCATCGGGACCTGCACCGTATGGTTGACTCGGGGTACCGGGAGAACAAGGAACTCTTCTCATCTCTGGGGGACAACTGTCATCCTGCCTGCGTGTGGGCTGAGAATCAGACATCTCACGTTGTCCTGTCCCCCGCCCTGTGTCCCTCTTCCCCCTCCCCCCTGCTTAGCAAGTGGGAGCCAGTGAACTACACATCTTGTGAAAAGATTGATATGTTATTTAGTATGAGCTCTCCATATGCAAAGATAAGGACAACCATTTGGAAGAAAACAAGAGACAATATGACAGATAGTGAAGATCTCTGGTTTTCTAGCTTTGACATTTATGCTTTTTTATGTCCTGTTCTGTTCTGTTTTGATGTGTTTAATTTTACTCTTTTAAAATAAAAAAATTTTAAAAAAAAGAAAGGAAGCCAAGTGTGCTGAAACGCAATATTAAAGTAGTTAAAATATGTGTAACATGTTGATATGTGTATTTTATTAGTGTATTGAGTAATAAAATTAATGTAGTGGGTCCAGTAATGTTAAAAAAAAAAAAACAATTTGAAAACATACACTTTTTAAAATTTTGAGACAGGATCTTGCTAAGTCACTAAATTATTCAGGCTGTGATCAAACTTCCAATCCTGTCTCAGCCTCCTGGAGTGCGGGGATTACAGGTGTGTGCTACCACACTCAGCAAAATACACATTCTTTTATCGAGCACATACCAGGGGAAAAAAGAAATGCAAGATGCTTGTTTTCAGTGATAAAGCCAGTACCACAAGAGTAGTAAAAACGAAGTAAATGTAGTACACAGAGGTACAGTGCTTGCCTCCCACCTGAGAGGCCCTGGGTTCAATGCTCAGTGCCATAAAAATGGAACAAAACACATTTGTTTCTGTTTTGTTTTATTTCTTCAAATACAAACCCAAGGGGGAAAAATTCAACATCTTGTTCTACTAGTAAACCAATTTAAACCCTAAGCCTACAAGTCAGATTTTATCTCTACAGTTTAAAAATTCAGGGAAAAAAATTTTTAAAAAATAGCAAACAGCTTTAATGCTGAGTAGGAACTGAATTTTACCAAAAGAAAAGACTCCTATCACAAAGTAAATTATTAGCTATCTTTCTATTCTATTAAACCAAGTGACTAGAAGCTCCTTAATACATGGAAAAATTCTATCTTCTATACTTACACCAGGATCATCTTTGGTATCATTTCTACTGGATTCCGTTTCTGAAGACACTGGCCCATCTAGACACAAAAGTCAAACCAGGGAAAATACATGACTTAGAATTTTATTCTTAGATTACTTCCAAACCGCAGAGGACACTGGTATTTCCCCACTCCACCTGCTGGCAGGCACTAGCTTAACACCAGCGTGTTACACTAGGGCCACAAGAACGGCTCAGGCCCTCAGACGAGCGTCCTGGGCAGTGTGTGGCCTGACTGCTCCAGCGGGGTCCCAGGCAACCTGCTGCAGCAGCATCTTGACAGGACATGTAGGAGGGAGCATCTCTCCCCTTCCTCCCTTGCTCTTTCCCTTACTTTCTTCCTTTTTCTTTTCTTTCTTATTCATTCACCAAGTAATACAGATTAGTCATCTGAATTTAGCCGGTTTCTAAATAAATGCTCCTGCCTCTGAAAGCATAAATGCAAACTTCTCTCTGACCACAACCACTGCTTCCTCTCTCTCAGCCCTCTCTTTTGTCACATGTCCTATATCTTTCCTTCGACATCACTGAGGCTTCTAGTCCTCCAGTGTACCTCAGGTGTCTCCTTTCTTCGCATCTTTCTCTACAATTGCAAAGTCTGCCACTTGAAGCAGCTATTAATATCTTTGCCTAGTTGATCATTTTTCAGTTGCGCATCTCAACATACTAAGCTTAATCTACAGCTCAGCTTTTACTTCGCTTATCTCTGTCAAGGCCACCTAACACTCACAGGAGGAGAAAAACTGGCTCATGCAGCCTGCCACTACTCCAGTTCCTCCACCCGACTTCAGGGACACACGGCCTGGCCCTCCTTCTGTGTCTTCCAAGCCAGCTTTCTCCTCAGCAATCTGAGCCTCTATTCTCAAATGCTTGTATCTGTAATCGAGCATAAACATTGCACAACTATATTCCCGTGATCTTTCCTATACTATCAGGATCCTATCAGACAACCTACAACCCTGATCCTGCGCTCAGATCCCTCTCCTGGAGCTTCCCTCTCTATCTGCTGCCTCCCTCTCTGCCACATCAAAACTGAGAGACAGAGGATTCCTTTCTAGCTATGTCTCTCCTTCATAACCCATAGCTATTGAGTATACACCATCCAGAATTCCTCCACTTTTGATCTCATGTTACTGTAATCTATTTGCAATATGTGTTCCACTGAACTTATTTTACAGAAATTAAGAGAGTTTCTTTGTGTGCTGAATTAAAAATAGATACTATTGGGGCTGGGGATTTAGCTCAGCCGCATAAGTGCTTGCCTTGCAAGGGCGTGGTTGTGAGTTCGATCCCTGGTACCAAAAAAAAAAAAAAAAAATACTATTAATCCTTATCTTACATTATAGTAGCCAACCCTTACTTATAACGTCCCTTTCTGAGGTTTTAGTTGTCTGCTGCCAAATATGGTATGAAAATATTGAGTGAAAAATTCCAAAGAAACAACTCAGAAGTCTGAGACAGCATACCTTTTTAAGTAGCATGATGAAATGTCACACCATTCTATTCTGCCCTGCCTGAGACATGAGTCATTCCTTTGTCCACTGCATGCACTGGATACCCTTCTTAGCCCCAAAGCAGCCATCTCAGTCATCAGCTAGACTACTGACTGTCACAACATGATAGTGCTTGTGTTCATAAAGGTACCATTATTTTACTTAACAATGGTCCCAATGTACAAGAGTAGTGATGCAAAAAGACACAAGGGTACAAAACATGTGTCATGGTTTGTGTCCAGATGCTCCCCCCTCAAAGCCTTATGTGGATAGGACTTTTCCAAAGGTGGCTGATTCTAGAACGTGCAATGCTGGGATTAAGGGTAGGTGACTGCTGGATCAGTCCACTGCAGTCTAGATAAGACAAAAGTGGCAGAAAGAGGCTCATCTGCCCTTTTGCTCTTGCTGCTTTTGGTGTTTTCCACCACTATGAACGGTTGCCCCTCTGCCAGGCACCCTGCCTTGGAGCCAGCTGATTATGAACTGAAACCTCTACAAACTGTGAGCTAAATAAACCTTTCCCCCTTTAACTTTGGGTGTCATGTATTTTGTCTCGGCAACAAGAAAAGTAACTAACACAACATGAAAAGACAGATTACGGACTGGGCATTTAGCTCAGCAGTATAAGTGCCTGCCTTGCAATCACATGGTCCTGAGTTCAATCCCTGGTGATAACAAAGAAAAAAAAAAAAAAGACAGATTAACTCTGGTGCTATGTGGCAGTGCTGCAGGAGACACAGGAAAAAACACAGTACATAGAAGGTTCACTGGGGGGACCTAAAACATATTTCCTATGAATAAAAGAGGGGGGACAATTGAATGTTCCACTTTGCTGACCACACCTTCCTTCCCTCTTGAAATGCTCTCAGCCTCTTATTTCCATAACAAGTCCCTTCTTTCTTTCCAGCTACTGCTTGCAGTATCTTTGAAGTCCACTATCTCCGACTATCTTTATTGAAGTAGTGCTGTTTCTGACGGGTCACTTTAGACACTTCTTTTTCTATCCTATCCACTCCTATAGCTTTAATTAGATATATTTAGTTAGATGGAACTTCCATATCGGCAATGCAGATCTTGACCCACCTCTTTGAAGTCATAAAGTTGTATCCTATGTGCCTTTTCTTGGAGAGAGGGTCTCACTGTGTAGTCCAGGCTGGGCTTAAACTTGCTTATATAGCCCAGGCTGGCCTCGAACTTAGTTGTATAGTCCAGGCTGGTCTGAAACGCACAGTAATCCTCCTCCTTCAGCCTCCCAGTGCTGGGATTACAGGCATGTGCCACCATGCCCAGATAGTGTTGCTAATTTTATTCAAAGTATAACCTACAATTTTTCTTATCAAACTTGCTCCTTGTCTCAGAACAATAAATGGTCCCTCCTCCTGTTTACCCAAGTACCACAGCCAGGAACTGGGTATCAGCCAAGGTTCCTGCTACTGTACCTCCCTCCCACATGGCTTCAGTCCTAAATCCTAATTTTATGCCTTCCATGTCCATTCACATTGATCTAGCCTCTGCACTAAACCACTGTCATCACTCATATCGATTCCTGTCAGTCTCCTAAACAGTTACCGTGCCTCCAGTCTTACTGTTCCCTAAGCTCCATAACCCAATCACAGAAATTTCTCTATAAAATGCAGGTCTCATATTATTGTTCAGCTAAAATCCTTTTAACACACTCTCATTATCCTGAGATAAGGTCCACATTTCAGAACAGCTTGTAAGGTCTCACAAAATCTAAACATGCTTACCACAGAGGCCACTTGCTTAACTATTCCCTGGCACACTCCAGGGTACAGCCATAATTTATCAAGCAGTCTACAGCACACGTTATTTTTAAGACAAAAGATGTTAATGTATGAGTTGTATTTTCTAAACTACAACATCAGGATTCGGGTTTAACTGCAGTGCTGGCGCTTTGCAATAAGTAAGTGTGTTTTGGTTGCTCTCAGTCTCTAAAAGCTTTGGCATCACTGTTCTACAACGTTGCCATCACCCTTTCAGTCCAGCTAGCTCTTCATTTAATTCTCAGTGTACATGCCACTTCTTTTGTTTGTTTGCTTTTGTTTTGTTTTTTAGTACTGAGGATCGAACTCAACCTTGCGCTAGCTAGGCAGGCGCCTGAGCCGCTGAGCTAAATCCCCGGCCCCCACAAGCCACTTCTTTCAAGAAGCTTTGCTTGACTATCTCACACTCAGCACACTTCCACTTCACGTGTGTCAGTGCGTCGTGGACTGCCGCAACATCTTCCACTCATGACTACTGTGTTCCACAGTGTAACTTCCCTGACTCTTTCATTAGACTCAAGGTATGAGGAATACTGGGCACATACTCATCACTGACACAGCAGCAGCTACCACAATGCCTGTGAGCATCCAATAGGTAACAGTCACGTACCACATAACGACACTCAGTTCAGCGACAGACCACATATATGACACCGGTCCCACAAGATTACACTGCCTAATGACACTGTAGCACAGTGATGGCAAACCCTTTAGAGCCCGAGTGCCCAAATTGCAAAACCCACTTATTTATCAGAAAGTGCCAGCACTGCAATTAAACCTGAGTGCTGAAGTTTTAGTTTAGAAAACACAACTCATACATTAACATCACTTGCCTTAAAAGAAAAACACAACAACAGAGCTTTCAGTGCTATAAATAGCTTTTTACTGAAGGGTGAAAGTTTGCATTTGGCGTGCTTTTGCACAATTAATGAGATCTTTGCTTTGTAAGCATGCTAATGATTTGTCAAACCTTGGCCTCGGCGACTTGGCTGGCATGCTGAGAGAAGGTTCTGCATGCCCGCTGCGCCATGCGTGCCATAGCTTCACCACCATTATTGTGGCATTTCAGTTTGCATTAATCACATGCTCTGAAGTTCACAGAACAATGAACTCACTTAACAACACATTTCCTCTTTTTCTATAGTCTCAAAAAAAGAGGCGGTACTTAATGTAAAGCAAAACAAGCCAACATGACACAAGAATTCTGCTGAGAAATGTATCCTAAAAGTGTACACATCCCCTTTCAGTTTTGCACTAATCTTCTGACAAATTATCCATTGAGGGCTGGGGACATGGCTCAGTGGCACAGCACCTGCCTGGCAAGTGGGAGGTCCTGAGTTTGATTCCTTGAACAAAAAAAAAAAAAAAATAAATCCATTGAGTTTTTGGAGACAAGATGGCGGACTGGTAGGTAGCAGGAGAGAGACCCTCTCTGAGAGAGACAGCTCAAATGCCAGAATAAAACACCCTGGAGAGACCCAGAGACTCTCACAACACAGAAAGAAACTAAAGCACAAAAACCCGCTCGAATAAGAGGTCCTGGGGCTACTATTAGTGAAGATAAGATCGGCGAGCACGGCACCACCTCGACACGCCTGAAAAAAATAAATCCATTGAAAATTTTAAAACTGAAGCTAACACTAGATGCGTGGTGCTATGGTACCCACTGAGACTAAAGGGTGCAGGAGGCAACAGAATAACCAGGGGCTTCACAGAAAAGGCAAATCCAAGTGTTGCCGGTCAGCCTCAGGTTCCTTTGCTCAATTCAGATGGAAATCGTGAATCAGCAAAGTGCAGCTGCACTAGCGGTCCTAATGTCACCATGGGATATCAGGTAATGCTGGGTGCCAACAGTCCACAAGGCCATCACTGCCAGCCTGTGCTGGACACTGCAGGTTGCCTCTGCTGGGCGCTACATCTCTGTGGTCAGTCTTTGTTGGCTGCTGGTCGTTGGAGCTCTTTAGTACTAACAGCTCTGTTTATTCACTCTCTGCACACTACTGAGAGTAAAAATCCTTACGCAGATTTATAGGACTTTTGGAACCCTACCCAAGAAATAAATCACAAGGTTTACAGGAACACCAAAAGGAGTCTATTTCAACGAGGTCTGTGTTGCAGCACATGGGAGCTGGCACAGAAGGAGCCCCCTGGACTAAACCCCAGTAACACGTTTCTTACAACATAGCCATGTCACTGAATTACACATGACTACAGAAAGCACATCAATGGTTGACTCTACTGGCCTTTCTTTTCAGTGCAGTGCAGTGGTCAAGGCCACAGCTCTGGAGTCAAACAGCTGTGCACTTAAATCTGGCCTCTGTACTTCTGACATCTTGAACATCTTTTGAGGCCTGTGTTTTTTAACTCATAAAATGAGGACAATAAAAGTACTGACTTCACAGGATCACCATGAACATTAAGTGAGGTAATTCATTTTTATTCAATAAATGTTTGCTGACCATCAGCGCTACTCAATGTTTTAGCCATATTTCTCACAGTCACCTCTATGTACTGATGTACACCAATAGATGAACACGTAAGTATCTAAGCTAACACATGCATAACAGCACAGGTACAAATACTGACAAACTAATAGTAACATATTTATATAGAATTTGTCTACTACAAAACAAGCTCTCCACAAGTCTACATGAACTCATTAAATCCTGCAAATGATCATGTCAACTGATAGCTCAACTTTATAGCTGCTATTCATCAATGACATGTGCTATTTCTTTTGTTTTGCTCATGCTCAGTAAATTTTCCAAGTTCACTCAAAAGCCACCTTCTTGGTGGAATTTTCTAATCTTTCATCAAGCCAGAAGCTGTCTCCATCCACAGCATACTCTCTATGGAACACTCCACCTGACTGTCATTAACTAAGCTTATATAGTGTCTTTCTAATGAGTTAGAACCTTACAGCAAGATAGTATAGCTTTCCATATTTACATCCTATGTCACGTCATATAGAGTGAGTGCACCCTAATGGGCACTTAAAACTTCCGTGCTAGGGCTGGGAATACAGTTCAGTGAGTGGCAGAGCACTTGCCTAGCATGAACCAGGCCCTTGAGTTCCAGCACCAAAAACAAAAACAAACAAAAACACTAAAAAAACCCACTCAAATTTAGCATATTATTTTGGTTCTATTTAAGTTGAATTAAAAAGCAGGAAAATTTTTAAAAGCCAAACAATTATCTTAACTATAACTTACAAAAGAAAGTTAGAATGTAGGGTCTGCATCTCTGCTTATTATTCAAAATATACTGATTTTCAAAAATGATAACTATTTCAAGTAGAGAATGTTCCCCAAAAATAAGACTTTCCTGAGGAAATCTCTTAACAATACATTTTATTTTCTACTTTTTAAAAATTACTTTTTTCTCATATTAACAAATTTTGACAGCTATATTAAATAATATCTTTCCAAACTTCAGTGAGCACCTATGAGGCAGTTTAAGTAAGTGACAGTAGATTGCTCAGTAAATGTTAGCTAAATAAGTCTAAATGTGAAATGTTGAAACAAAGTACCTGATTAAACCATCAATAGAACGTGCACCTAAATTACCTTTCTTGTGCACTTTCACTTATCCATCTATATGCTTGCCTAATTTCCCTGCTTACTAAACAGCTTATATGGAAGTGGGCTAGAAAACTTTAAAGTATTCCACCATAGGTATTGTAGTAAACCCATCACCATGTCGCTCAAACCAAGCACCAACGTATGTTTAGATGCCACTTCTATGTACTGCATAACAAGCAACATAAACAAGAAGTTTCAGGAAAGAAATCTCACTTTAATAGCAAGGAGAGGTAGAGATTGTACTAGCTTTTCATTCAGTTTCCAGTTCTTCAGTATGCCACATTTAAAGGCACACACCCCCACACATGCGCAGACACACACACATACCACACACACACACAATTTCTTACCCAGTTTATCCAAAGGAAGCATATTATAACTTCTGAGTTCTGCTGGTCCTGACAGTCTGCCAGAATTAGAGTAGTATCTATCTTGCTTTTTCAATGGAAGAGCTGGATCAGGATATGGTTGGCCTAGAAAACAAATTTTTGAAATATCTTCATTAATATAATAAATACAGTTTACTTAAGTTTAATGTGATGAACTTAAGATCTATCATCTGCTTCTAAAAAATCTCTGATCCATATTAGTGATATAATTGACCATAATTAGTGACATATGACAAAACTGCATATTTTACTAAATGTTCGAAGAGTATTTTTAATTAAACACAAGTATAATTTGCTACTTTGGATTTTGAAAGTTTCTATTATTGTGTATAAAAATGTGAGTTACAACTAAGTAAGAAATTTTTAAACAGGATAACATTAGAATATGTGAAAACAATTTAGTTAAAAAGTATACATATGTAAATTCATTCAAGACTTCTGGGAAGATGGTGAGTGAAGTGTTGAACAGCAGAAAAAGAGCCTTTCCGAGATCTGCTTTCCAGATGCTGGAATATAGCAACATAAGCAAGAGAAGGAGGGAAGCCGGTCCCTGGGACCTAGCAAGGATCTGAAGGGGGAATGAGGCACATGGGGAGAAGGGAGACTTCAACAAAGAAGAGGCAGGATGTGGCACTTTCCCCTGAGCCCTGACTCACTGTGAGGAAGGGAAGGCTCAAACCTGCAGACGCACAGTAACTACTGGGGACCCCAGAGGCCTCCACAGAGAAATGTACCAGTGGAACAGAGAGTACTTGATGCAGCAGACTGCAGTGCCTAATGTGGTATTCGGATTCAGAGGTCCCCAAGAGAGGGGAGATTTGCCAGGAGCCATCTTGGAGAGGGGCCAAATGAGCTCAGATCTCAGCAACTGCTGGCTCCATCTACTGGCTTCCAGAGTTTTCACAAAGCAGATCAAAGTTCAACTCAGCAGGAAGTAAAGGGACCCAGAGCAACCCAGCAAGGAGCTCAAGCCAGCAAGAGGCACAAGGAGCGCAGTAAGCTGAACAAATTGCATTCCAGCCTTAAGAGTCAAAAATCAGCCAGAACTTTAGTGGAACTAATGGTGTGGGCTTGCTGGGATTACCCACTCCCCTCCATAAATCTACAGCTGGTTTGCTGGGAATAATCAACTCAGAGCTTGGCTCTGTTTGCCCAGTTTGTCTGCCTGTAACAGCAGAGACACACAGTGAAGTGGATTTTTTCTTTTTTTTTAATTTGTTTGTGTTTTTTTCTTTTGTTTTGCATTCTTTTTTCTTGACTGTGCTTGTCTTTATATGAGTTTGAACACTGTTTCTAGTTTTTTTGTTGTTCTGTTTTTATTTTTTCTTCCTCTCCCTCTTAAAACGTCAAGGCAATAAAAACAGACTTGAGGATCAATGGAACAGATAAAAAAAATACAGATACAACTCCAAATACCAGCCACAAACACATTCACTGGAAGAAAGTCTCTTTAATAAATGGTGTTGGAAAAACTGGCTCTCTAAAAAGAAAAACTTCAATGAAGAAGGTGGTGGTAGCAGGCGGCGCCTTCACCTGGAGCCAGACTCACTGTGTGAGGGGAGCTGTTGGAACCTGGGAATGCGCCATCATGGTGGTGGCGGTGGAAGTGATCCCAGGGACCAACTTCGGAAAGACTCAGCAGTGGAAGGGAGCAGTGGATGTGGAGGACTGTATTGGCTGGCAGTAAGTGCAGAGGACGTGGTCCTCCCACGGGAGAGAGCCACTGGCCTGGAGCCATTTAGAGTCAGGCCAGAAAAGCTCGGAACCAGAACTGCTGCAGCTTCCTGCAGCAGATCCTAGCTGGGCACAGACCCGTGGAAACTGCCTGGACTGCAGGGAGCCCAGTGAGTCTGGTCTCGGGGTAGGACTGCTAAGCGTGTCTACTACTGCACCATAAAGCAGCTCCCGGCTTGCGGGGATACAGTGGCACGATTTGGGATACTGTCTGCACAGGCTCTCTACTAGTGAACCCAGAGACAATCCTGGAAGTGGACTATTTTTTTGTTTTTCTTTTCTCCTTTTCTTATTTGTTTGTTTCATTCAGTTCATTTATTTCTTTCTCTTTCCTTTCTTTTTTTTTTTTTTTTTGAGTGTGAGTGTGGTTCCTAACCTCCTTGTGGGTGTGGTTTTGTTCTGCTCTAACTTTTATCTCTTCAAGCTCTCTTTTCCTTCAGTCTTTGCATCAGTTTCCCCAAATTGGTGGGAACCATCTTTGTCCTCCAACCCACCTCTAATCTCTTTCTCTTTTCTCACTTCTCTGTTTTCTCCTTAACCCATTTTAAATCTTAACCCTTGAGGACAGAACTGCTATTACAGACTTATATACTGTATATAATTGTTTTGCATTCTATTATATGGTGAAAAACTCAGTTCATACGGTTAAAAGTTGCAAATTGGGGGTTGGCTCAGTTTATTTTTTTCTGGGTTATTTGATGCTATAGGTACCATTAAAGCCAAACTTGACATAATTGTTCTAAACAGCTGTTGGCCCTGATAATCCATGACTGAGACTGACTAAGGGGTCACAAAGAATACTGTGGCATGGTGCCAAAGAACAGGGACTAACCCAGCGAGCAATAACTTCTTATCTCCAACAAACGGAGATCTTCTAACAGACTCAGAGCCCAAAAACCAGCTACACCTGGAAGATACCTCAGAGAAGTAATCATCACCTGGGTGTCCTAAATATCACCAATAAAGCAACCCACCGTAGGCAACTAACAAGTATCACTCCAAGAACTAACCTAAAAGAGAAAAGAAATGAGAAGACACTTAAACAAGAAACAACCTCAGATGCCCAGTTCACCAAAGGCAAACCCAGGGGGCAGTGAGGCTGGAAAATCCTGAAGCCTCCTCCCCCCTCCTTTTCTCAGAAGTGGTAACAAAGCAATTCAATGGGGCTCTGGAAAAAATGAAATCAGAAATAATCTCTCAAACTTTTGAAGATAATATGCAAAATAACAAAATTTGTTATGTTCCCACCACCTTGCTTTGAAAGCTTACACTGTTATTATTTGGGGCTCTTATAGTTAGTTATCTGTTGTTTTGTTTTTCCCTCTAATACAGAAAGGATAGATGTACATGTATGGGCTTATGTATGCCTAGAACTTCACCTCAAGAGTTTACAATAATTGATTTTATTACGTGTGATGGGATAAACAACTGACAGCACTGAAGAAAATGAGACACCATGATAGCCACTGATTTCTTATCATGTCACTGTTGATTTCCTGCTGTCTTTTTCTGAAATCCTGTGTTATTGCATTGTTTTACTCTGTTCTGCTTTGTTCTATTTTGTTTTATGTTCTCTAAAATAAAAGTTAAACAAAAATAATCTCTCCAATAACTTACAGAGATTACCAAAATACATACCATGCTTAGTGATGTTAGAGCAGACATAGAAAAAAAGACAAGTTTAAGCAAATTATGGAAGCATAACATAGGAGACAAATGGAATCTATAAAGCAGATTCAAGTAAACATCCAGGAGAATAAAAACTCCACTGAAAGTATCTGAGGCAGATTAGGCCAATGTGAGGACAGGATCTCAGATATTAAAGACAGGATTGCAGTTAGTGATCAGGAAAAGAAAGATTTCTCAAAACTGGTAAGGGAATATGAGACATCAATCCAGCAGCTGCTAGATGAGGCAAAGAATAACTTAAGATTAACTGGAGACAATGAACAAGCAGCAGATACCATAAATGACATTGAAAACATGTTCACAGACATCATGACAGAAAACTTTCCCGGTAGAGAAAAAGAATTTGACATACAAATAAGTGAGACACATAGAACTCCAATTAGCAATTATCAAAAAAAAAAAAAAATCTACATCCAGGCATATCATAGTCAGGATTCCAAAAATTCAACACAAGAATCGAATCTTAAAAGCTGTTAGGGAAAGGAAAAAAATCATTTATAAAGGACAGCTCAGAATTACAGCCCACTTCTCGGCACAAACTCTCAAGTCAAGGAAAGCTTGGTGTGTAGTACCCCAATTTCTAATGAAAAACAACTTTCAACCCAAATTGATGTATCCTGCAAAACTATCTTTCAAAATTGATGGAGAAATTAGACACTTCCATGACAAAAAACATCTGGGGAAATTTATGACCACCAAACCAGCACTCCTAAATGTTCTGAAGAACATTCTAGAAAGACATACATAGTAAGGACTACAAATCCATGAACCCCAATAGAAGGAATCCACCAGGAAAGGCAAACAATTAGAGGAAAGGGAAAAAGAAAAAAAAGTAGAGGCAATAATAGGAAAATAACACAAGGATAAGTCAATATATATCAGTTTTAACCATTAATGCTAATGGTCTCAATTCACCTGTCAAAAGACGCAGACTGGAAGAATGGATCAAGAAGCAAGATCCAACAATATGCGTATACAAAAAAACACATTTCATTCAAAAAGAAATTCATACACTGAAACTCAAAGGATGGAAAGCAATCTCCATGCAACAGGAATCCAGAAAAAAGCACGGGTTGCTATTCTATTTGTAAATAAAGTGAATTTCAAGCCGAGATTGATTAAGAGAGATAAAGAAGGTCACTACATCCTAGTAAAGGGGACAATCCAAGAGGAAGAGATGACAATCATAAATATATAAGCAACAAATATTAGCACACCCAGTTACATAAAACAATTATTAATGGACATGAAAAATCAAACAAACCTTAATACAATTGTATTGGGAGACCTCAATACCCGGCTGTCACAAAAAGACAGGTCAACTAGACAAAAAAAATCAGTAATGAAATATTGTAATTAAATCAAACTTTTGAGAAAATGGACTTAGTAGATATCTACAGTGTTCTACTCCACAACTCAGAATACAAACACTTTTCAGCTGCACATAGTACATTCTCCAAAACAGACCACATACTGGTCCACAGAACATGCATGGTAATTCAAATTATACCATGGATACTATCAGACCACACTGCAATGAAATTGGAAATCCATGCCAAAGGAAACCACAAAACTTTATCAACACATGGAAATTACACAGCACCCTACTGAACAATCAATGGGTCACAGATAAAAATTAAAGAAGAAATTAAATAGTTTTTACAGTTTAATGATAATGACAACATACTAGAACTTGTGGGATACAATGAAAGCAGTTTTAAGAGGGAAACTTATAGTAGTAAATACCCATATCAGGAAAACAGAACAAATGCATATAAACAACTTAATGTGGAACCTCAAACTTCTAGAAAAAGAAGAACAGGCTAAACCAAAAACTCATACAAGGGAGGAAATTATAAGGATAAGAGCAGAAATTAACACACTGGAGACTAAAAAAAAATACAAAGAATCAATGAATTGAAGAGTTAGTTCTTTGAGAGATTAAATAAAACTGATAAATCCTTGGCCAACCTTATCAGAAAAAGGAGAGAAGAGACTCAAATCCATGCACAATTAGGAATGAAAAGGGTGAAATCACAACAGACCCTGTAGAAATCCAGAAAATCATCTATACTAACTTTGAAAACTTGTATTCTAGTAAAATGGAAAATACAGGAGAAATGGACAGATTCCTAGATACATATGAATTACCAAAGCTGAATCAAGAAGATATAAAAATCCTAAATAACCCAATATTAATAAATGAAATTAAAGATATAATTAAAAGCTTATCAACAAAGAAAAGCCCAGGCCCTGATGGATTCAACACTAAATTCTACAAGAAACTTAGTGAAGACCTAACACCACTACTTCTCAAACTCTGTAATGAAGTTGAAAGGGAAGCAATACTTCTAAATTTATTCCTGGAAGAAAGCATTACTTTGATTCCAAAACCAGAGAAGGACCCAACTAAGAAAGAGAATTACAGGCCAATCTCTCTAATGAACACTGATGCAAAAATCCTCAGTAAGGTATTGGCAAACAGACTTCAGCAAATCGTCAAAAAGATTGTACACCATGATCAAGTAGAATTCATCCCAGGGATGCAGGGATAGTTCAACATATGTAAATCCACAAATGTAATACATCATATTAACAGAGCCAAGGTCAAAAATCATATGATCATCTCAACAGAAAAACTTCTGACAAAGTCCAGCACCCATTCATGATAAAAGCCCTATACAAAATTGAAACAGATGGTCTTTATCTCAATCTGATAAAAGCCATCTACAACAACCAACAGCCAACATCATACTAAATGGACAAAAACTGAAAGTTTTCACTCTAAAATCAGGAACAAGACACAAAGATGTCCACTGTCTCCACTCTTATTCAACACAGTCTTCAAAACTCTAGCCAGAGCAATTAGATAAGAGAAAAAAATAAAAGGAATAAAGATAGGGAAGGAAGAAGTTAAACTATTATTACTTGCAGATGACATGATACTCTACTTAGAATACCCCAAAAACTTCACCAAAAGACTTCTACATATAATAAGCAAATTCAGTAATGTAGCTGGTTATAAAGTCAACACTCAATAGCCTTCTAGTACACAAACAGCAAATTCACTGAGAAAGAAATCAGGGAAACAGGGGGCCAGGGATTTAGCTCAGTGGTATAAGCATCTGTCTGGCAAGCGCCAGGTCGTGAGTTCAATCCCCAGTACCAAAAAAAAAAAAAGAAATCAGGGAAACTATACCTTTTACAATAGAATCCAAAAAAAAAAAAGAAATATCTAGGAATCAGTCTAACAAAGGATGTAAAAGACCTCTACATTGAAAACTATAGTACTCTGAAAAAGGAGATTGAAGAGGATATTAGAAAAATGGAGATATCCCATGCTCTTGGGTAGGAAGAACCAATAAAGTGAAAATGGCCATCCTTCCAAAACTGTTACACAGATTCAGTGCAATCCCAATCAAAATTCCAATAGTATATCGTACAGAATTAGAGAAAACAACCCTAAAATTCATCTGGAACCAGAAGAGACCTAGAATAGCAAAGACAATCCTGGGCAACAAGGACAAGACAGGGGACATCATGATCCCTGACTTGAAGTTATACTACAAAGCTACCATGATAAAAAAAAAAAAAAAAAAAAAAGTGTGGTACTGGCAAAAAAACAGACCTGAAGACCAATGGAATTGATTAAAAGATGCAGAAACAACTCCAGACACACTAAGCCACCTTATCTTTGACAAAGGTGCCAAACACATTCACTGAAAGATAGCCTTTTTAATAAATGGTACTGGAAAAACTAGTTCTACACATGCCAAAGATTAAAACTGGACTCTTATCTTTCACCATGTACTATACTGAAATTAGAGTGGATCAAAGATTTTAATATTAAAACAGAAACATTTTATCTGCTGGAAGATACAATAGGTAAAACTCTTGAAGTCATTGATGTAGGCAAAGACTTCATGAAGAAAACCAGATTGCACAGTGATATATACACACTTATGTTTATATTAGCACAGTTTAGAACAGCTGAATCTTGGAAACAGGCCAAATGCCCATCAACTGATGAATATTAAAAAAAAATGTGGATTTTTTATACAATGGAGTACTATTCTGCTATAAAAAAGATAAATCTGAGACATTTCTAGATAAGGGGATGCACCTTGAGATCATACTCTTAAGTGCAATAAATCAGACACAATTAATTAAATACTTCATTATTTCACTGGAAGTATAAATACGGACCAAAATATATAATGGATATTGGGAAACGGGAAAAAATATTCAAGTGAGAAGGGGAACAAGGCAAGGGGAGGGCAAAAGGAAATTAATGTTATCATTATGTACATCTAAAATGTACTAATAAGAAAACAAAAGATTTAAACCAAAAATTAAAATAAAATGGAAAAAATTCATTTAACTTTCAGTTGTAATAATAGATCAAAGTGGATATATCAACACATTATAAAAGATGGAGGAGAGATCTATCAGTCTAAAATGAAAAAAAAAATTCTGTAAGCAAAGCAAGAAATTTAACATAACTGGTGA
>PVJX010026454.1:0-25835 GCA_004027295.1 Dolichotis patagonum | reverse complement strand
GAGTGAATATCTCCGATTGTCTAGTTTTGAAATTTTTGTCTCTTACATTGCTTTCTTGTGATCTGCTTTGTTCTGTTTTGTTGTGTTTAATTTTACCCTTTTGATATAATTGCATGTATATTTGAGTGGGTAAGATGGATGACCATATTGCTGTTTTTGTCAGATCGTGGAGCAGAACTGTTAACAGTCTCACTGTTTGTCTACTTTACATGTTTTGACTTTGTAATTTGAACAACTATTTCCAAGAAGTCAGTATGTAATTTGTCAAGTAATAATTTCTTAGGTTTTATTGTTGTTGTACTTTTCCTTTTTTCTTTGGAATACTGTATTGTCGCTACCCTTTATTCTGTTTTATTTTGTTTTGTTTTTTTTCTCTTTAAATTAAAAAAAAGAATTAAAAACATCATACCACAGTGATATACACATACTTATGTTTATAGCAGTACCATTTGTAGCAGTTAAATCTTGGAAACAACCCAAATGCCCATCAACCAAGGAATGGATAAAAAAGATGCAGTTTTGTTATACAATGGAGTATTACTCAGCCATAAAGAAGGATGAACTTGAGACATTTTTAGGTAAATAGATGACCTTGAGACCATACTCGTAAGTGAAATACATTAGACTCACATGTGTAATATCACATTGTCTCCCTGATACAAGAAACTGAAAGAGTAACTAAAAAACAAAAATACACAATGGATATTGTGAATGGAAGAGATTGATCAAAAGGATGAGGAACTAAGGGAGGGAGAGGAGGAAAGGAAGAAAGGTAAAAGGGGGAAAAAGTCATAATTTTAAAAAAAGATAAAATAGAAACACTGCTTTGTAAATAGCGACAGGAAGAGAGTTTAAAGGGAAGAGAGAGGATGGGGAAAGAAAAAGGAATCAAAATATATCATATAGGGGTACAAATTCCTTATGATGAATATGATTATCATGTGTATCTAAACTATATCAATAAATAATTTTTAAAATTACGTGGCCTTAGCAGGTCATTTAATTTCTCTGAACATCTCCTATCTCCTATGCAAAATAAGAATGCTAATGTTTTGCTTTTATTTAATCTTTCATAGTTCTCACTGGGTTAAATAAGATAATGTCTTTCAAAGAAGTCAAAATTTCAAGTGTTCTATCAGTGTAAATACCCTATGATGTGCTGTCTACTTTTCATAATGAGAAACTCAAACTCTGTGTGGGCCTACAGGTTAGTGCCAGACCAAGCCAGACTGGTATTAATGGTCACTAGACTTAGGAGGAAACTAAACAAGCATTATTTGTAGCATTGCAATTCATATTCACATATGAAGATCTGTGAAATACTACTCTCTTAAGATTACAAATTACTGACCCAATAAACATTTGTTGAGTTCATGAATGACAGATAATTAAGCAGAGAGAGCTAGATAAATAAATAAATATCTGTTTGTCCAATGAATAAATAAATATGTAAGCCAATCTGCCTAGTTTAAATATCTGGTCTCTCTTAATTTGGTTGCCTAGCAATCTAAACATGTGTCTAAAACACATTTTCCCTGTCAGGTACATAGGTCTATTTAGACATATGGTTCTTCGTGGCTGGTAGTTTAACTGCAACATGTAGAACAGAACATCTCCAGGGGAGCCAAGATTGGAGATAGCTCCAGCCTGATCACTTAAAAGATGGAAAAAAATCCCTTCTTTCCTTCTTGGAGCAGATGGTTGGCAAATAGTGAATCAGTGCCCTTGCCACCACCAAAAACATGATACAGTGGCCAAGTAAGACTTTAAAAACAGAGGTGATCAAATTTCTTAAATTGCTAAATTCTGAGAGTTTTTAATGTGCTAAAAGTGCATTGAGAATCTCCAACCAGAGGAATTCAGTCTACAGACTTTACTAAATCCATTGTACTGTGGACACCCCTTTGCTTGAAGCATCTTACAGGACTCTTAGCCAAGAATCCCACATAGGGAAATGTTGTATAGAAAGGGAAGAAAATTACTAAAAAAATAAATTACCTATTAACGCAAACTAGGAGTGCCAAAAGAGGGAAACCTGGGAGATTTAGTCTTGCCCAGATTACATCTCTGGTTTCAAGCACAGCTTAATTCTAGAGCTGGTCATTGTGATTCCAATGCTGTCCCTTCTCTGTCTTTCAGCATTTCTACCCATCCTGTGAGCATCATTTTTGGGCTTCCTGGGGGAGCCCTGACCACTCCAAGATCACATCCTTGTAGGCTAAAGCACAAAGAAATAAGTGCCTCTTTTGCCGTGCTCAAGCAAAACCCCCAAGATTCCTCTGATTGAGCCTAATTGGTTTGTCTTAACTGTGCCTACCCCTGTCCCAAATCACTGTGACCGACGATCAAAACTTTCTGAGTGGCCAGACTGTTAGACCTTCCACCACCACAAACTCAGCATGAAAGTAATACCTTCCCAAAGCAAAGAGGCTAGGAGTAGAGCATAAGGTGAGTCTCTAGGGTAAAATTAGGGTACTTTGATAAAAAGAATGAAAAATGGGTATTGGGAGGCTGAAATGACAAATCTCTATTCAAACAAATTGAGTTACCTGGGTTCTAAAATGTAAGTAATTTTCTGAGTGGTTTGGGAAAATGTCCTCTCATTGTAGAAAGTTGATTTTAAAATTGTAAGGTAAAAGAGCACCTGAGGATTTAGATTTCAGGACTGTCCAAACCCATGACTGTAGTCATAAACTGCATGGCAGAATGTCATCTATCCCACATTTTTTCCAATGAACACCGATCTCTATCCCCCAAAACTAAAGAATAAGTAAGAGCCAAACCTTGACTGTACAAGTCAGTTTCCTGCTGCTACAATAAGATACCCAAAGCAAATTTATTTAGCCTTAGAAGGTGGAAGTTCTGATCCACAGTACCAAAAAAAGAGGAAGAAGAAGAAGGTGGAGGAAGAGGAGGAGGAGGGAGAAGAGAGGGAGAAGAAAGAGAAGAAGGAGGAGGAGGAGAAGAAGAAGAAGGAGGAGGAGGAGGAGGAGGAGGAGGAGGAGGAGGAGGAGGAAATCCAACAGCATAGGCTTTGGCAAGGATTCCTTGGCTGCTTTATCATGGGGTTATATTTCCATTTTTATATATGTGTGATCCCTCTCCAGTTCCTTATAAAATCACCAGGGTTTAACCATGGAGGATCCACTCTAGTAACCTAATCTCATCACTGCCTGCAGGCCTCTGCTTCTAAACACAACAGTTAGGGTAAGTCTCTAACCCCTAAAGCCATTCACACAAAACACTGGAGATTAAACTCATGCATAAATTTGGGTTCACAAATCATATTCAGTCCATAGCATATGCACATTTCCTTCTTGGAAAATTCTAAATCTCTCAGTCTTATAATCTACATAAGGAGCATTCTGAGTTTGTCACAGCAATTTCTTTATTGTTCACTATTTTCATTTTATCACTGCATTGAAAAATTTAAAATAATAAAGTATCATGTTACAAAATAGGTAAATATTCATTAGCCATAAAAGGAAATCTCTAAGTCTTCACTGTCCAGTATAATGCCATATAGATATAGATAATAGATATAGATATAGATATAGATATAGATATAGATATAGATATAGATATACTATGAAACACTTGAAACGTGGCTAGTTAAGATTGAGATGTTCTCTGAGCATAAAATATTCCATGACTTTCAAAGACAATACAAAGAATGTAAAATCTCTCATTAATAATATTTATATTGAATATATGAGAAATGATAGTATACTTTCGAAACCTCTGATTAAAAACCAAATCTATTACTAAAATTAATTTCACTTGCTTCTTTTTACACGTGTGTGAACACCTACTGGGGACTGAACCCAGGGCCTCGTGTAGGCTGAGCTGTCCGTCCCCGAGCTACACCCTATGACTATCATTTTACTTTTCTCAAAATGTGACTACTGGAAACACATCCATCACCGCAGCACTTGGGTGGCTAAGGCAGGAGGAACTTGGAGAGTTCAAGCCAGCCTGAGCTACATAGTAAGTTCAAGGCCAGCCTATATACTGACTTTGACCAAAAACAAAAACAAAAACAAGAAAAGTTAAAATCATTCTATATCTATTGGGTGGCGCTGTTTCAGGTAATCTCTAAGAGTAGCAAATAAGAAAACAGAGATAGGAGCACTTTACGGATATGGAAGTAATACCAGAAGAAACAGATCAAAGAGCTAATTAAATGTTGATTGCTTTTAGGATGCAGTACTGACAATTTTCATGTTGTCATGTCAGTACAACCTAAATCCTCTTTTAACTATGTTCATTCATCACATTTGTTTAATTTAGGAAGCAACAAAATAATGAAACATTTGAGAGGGAATTTATTGAGACACTTTACACTGGGGCTGAGCATTTGTTTATAAATGCTTTCATTATTTTTAAAGCTCAATACCTGCACTTCTTAACCAAAGGAAGTTTTAGTAAAAGTATGTATGTCTGGGAGCCAGCCTGGGTTTTGTAAGTATGTTATTTTTTCCCAAAGATTCAAAGTGATTCTGTCACCCTAAGCTAGTTAACTACCTCTGATCTGTGGTATAGAACTCTGAGACATGACAGAGCAGAGACTATTTCTTGAGGAAAATCTCTGCCCACCCTATAGGTATTCGATAGGTAACAGGTCCAATGTTCTTTGAAGACAGAGCCATCTTAAAATCAGAAGTGTCCTTATTAGACTCCTTAGCCTGACCCTGAAGAATACATGACTGTTTTGTTTTGATTTTAGGATTTTTGTTTATCTGTTTGTTTTTTCTTTTTTCTTTTTGAGACAGGGTTTCCCAATGTAGATCAGGCTGGCCTTGAACTCACTTTGTAGCCCAGCCTGACCCCAAACTCACAGCAATCCTCCTGTCTCAGCCTACCTGTAATCCAGTACTGTAATCGCATACTGGATTACACCTGTCCTAAGAACACATGACTGTTAAACAGTTGTGATTGGGGCCAGGGATACGGTTCCACAGCACAGTGCCTTCCTGGCAAGCACTAGGTCCTGAGTTCGATTCCTGATACCAAAAAACATTTAAAAATAAAAGATAAATAAACAGCTGTGGCTTTGTGTTTACTGCCTCTACAGAATAACAACCCAGCAAGTATGTATTTGTCAAGCAAATTTTTACAAATGCACCACAACTCAGCACATAAATATAAGCCCAGTCCAGGGAAAATTTTAGGGACAATTTCCTGAAGCATACACAATCCAGACATTTCTGTAGACCAGTGTTTCTCAAAATATGGCCCAAAAACTATCACAGTAAGTCTCCAGGGTTCCCATATAGAATATAGGCTTGTTTCTTCTAGGCCCAAGATTGGGTTGCCCGTACCTGTCCCTTTACAGGTAAGCATGACCTGATGACTCATTTTGACCAATAAAATGGACTCAGGAAGCACCATGCATGTTTTCCAGGTGGAAGCCTTAGAACCTGTGTGCAATTTTGCCCAGGTTTTTTCTTGTCTTGACAATCATGGAAGCCTGGAGATAGAGTGTTCCGTAGCTGGACTGTTCAGTACAGAAGCCATGAACAGGGATGCCAATGTTTCCCTCCCTACCCCCTTAGCAAGCTGGCCTGCAAGAGTTCTGCGACATAAAGAAGTAAAGCCCCTGAGACTTTGGAGTTTTGTTTGTTTCAATAGCAGAACTTGAGCTGCTCTTGCTCATAGAGAAAGGTGGGAGAGTGGACAATTCTTATTTCTGGGGTGGGTCTTATGCACACTGCAGTCTGAGGACTACTACTATGATCTTCACTGGCTGAAAGCTGGGTAAACTGAATTGTTGTCTGGGATGCACAGCCGACCTGTTGGTGCTGTCTCATCAACCTTTCGGGAAGTGCTAGTGTACAGAAAAGCCCAACTGTAGAAGTTCTTGAATATCTCATTGAAGACTCTTGTCCCTCAGATACAATATGCTCACAGTGAAGGACCAAAGGGAAGAATTCTCTCTGGTGTCAATACTAAGTTTTGGCTTCTCCTGAGTCACTAATGTGTTTCTAATCTAACTGTTACCAAATCATGGCATTTATCCAAAACCTTCAAGGCAAATAAATGACCCTTCTCTAAGAATGTACCAGACTTTGCTGTGTTCATTTATGGGTCAATTTCATGATTTTGTTTTATTTTTCTGAACCTGTATCCCCTCCTTCAGTAATTTTTCTGGCATGCTTATTTCTATTTTATTTTGAATTATGTACTTTTGAGAGCTGCCTTAATTCTTTTCAGGAAAAGAGGACACACATGAAAATATATATGAAGGCATGTATAGATAAATAACAGCCCTTATTTCCAGAGCTACAGTAATGAACCTCAACTTGCTTTTTGAATGATGCAAGAAAGAGAAGAAAGAAAAAAAAAAAGAATGAGGAGAGAGTGGGGAGGCTATGAGGTCATGAACACTACACACTATTTGAATTCTGGCTCCAAATTAATAGGCAGCCAAGGAAGGCACCTTTGTCTTTAAGATAAATGTTATAAATTGCACATAATGAAATAAGATCTTATTTTCACACCTTTTGGTTTCTTATTTTTAAGATATACAGTGCTGTGTCAACCAAAATATCTAGACTTATAACACACAATTCTATTCAGCTTGTAGAACAAATTCACTGGCCCAGTCGATTTTTATTTTAATTATTTGTATAGAGTAGAAACGAATGCCCTGATTTATTACTGAGTTGGACTCCAATGGCAATATTATTATAGTTGCAACAGATGAATAAACCAATATATTTCTTAGAGCCATAAAACAACCAGCTACATGTCAGAGAAAATTGTTCTCCAAAACAACTGTAAAAAAGAAAAAAGAAAGAAGAGAAAAGAAAAAATCAAGGGAAATCGTGGCCTCCTTAGCCTCCCAACACCATGCCAAAGAAAACAGGACTCCTGCAGACCAGGAAAAACTCATTTCAACAAACTTACTTTCCATCTAGTCACCAAAATTAAAAGTTCCTTGAAATAATTTGCAATATTGTCTCTGGCATTGATGTGTTTATGCCATTTGAATGGGCTTTAAAAAAAATCAGTAGCCCCAGAAGAGCACTGTTGTGCCATAACCCAAAGGGTGTCATGACAATGTAGCCCTCGGCAGCAAGCCACAGGATTAAGCTGATCAGAACTGTGGCCCGTGATGACTTTTGAATGCCTCATCAGAAAAGAACAGCAATTTGCTTTGAAGAGTGAATGGGGAGGGAGGGGCAGAAATGGGAGGATGGGCTTTGCATCCCATCTTTGCTTATCTGCAGCATGCGTGCTACCCCTGCGTAGGCTGAGCACAGTGAGAAGTGGACTGCGGAGAACGGGTGAAAGTCAAGGGCAGCTCCAAAGGCCTCTCCAGGAAGGCTCTGTTGGATTATGTGAACCCAGCTTGTCCCCATTCAAAAAGTAACCAGGTGGCTTAGTGCTCTACTCTCCACTGAGATGCTGGTGATGATTTTGTGGTCTGTTCTCTATTTGTCTCAATTTCAAATATTACCTCTAGCTGAGCCACACACCTCAAAGCATGCAGAAATACCCTGTGGATGCGAAGCATGTGTTTTCAAGAAATGTGTAACAGTTAAGACCTCAGGCTCTAGAATGAAAACAATCTGAATGAAATCCTGATTCTACATATTCTTTGCAGTGTGTCTTTGGGCAAGTCCTCTGACCTCTCTGAGCTGCATTTTTTTCATCTGCTGAGTGAAAATACTGATGCCAATGGAAGAAAATGCTTGAGAGGACCCAGTGCCACACAGAGAGCACAGGGTCTGGCTCCCAGTAACCACAGCTGCGACTCCCATTGGTCATTTCCTATAAACTCAGCCATTTTTCAATTGCACATGTGACCATTCACTCCCATGGCTAATTCCAAATTTTCCCATCAAGTGTGGGCCTGATAACACAGGACTTCACTGATAGTGCTTGTAGTTATTTGGAATGGCCTATTTGAAAGTCTCTCTTTCATAGTGAGTATTACAGAATCTTAATCCAGAAAAGAAAAACACTAAGCCAGGAAACATGGAATGTAAATGGTATATGCCTAAAAATATTAGCAAGTTCACACCATTGTCTAGAGTTGTCAGACATCAAGGTGTTTTCCTTTACGGGCAGCAAAGTGTAAAAATAACAACAACAACCATAACTACTAATATTTGCAGGGCACTTGCTACATCTTAGGCACCATAATGAGCCCATGTAATGCAATAAGCTCACTTAAACCTCACAACAACTCTATATGGCAATTATTAGACACATCTCCATTGTACAGAAGAAGAAAGTGGCTCAAAGAAATCAAGCAACTTGCCCAAATTGAAAAGAATCTACTGAACAAGAATGCAAACCCAACTCAGACTAATTCTATAATCTATAGCCCTTGTAGAAATCTCAGATGGTGGGCATTACATTCTGGTCCTTCCTCTTGGGTCCTCCTTGCTCCTGCTATTATTGAGAGTTAATACAACACTTCCTGCCTCTAACCTTGGCAAAATTCCACTTTAACACATCCATTCTAATGGCACTGTCGCTATGCTAAGGAATGACTGCTAACAGGGAAACTTCTGGCTTTGGAGGAACGGATTCTCTATAGGAAAGAATTCAACACATACACTGCCCAGACTCTGCAGTAAAGGTCCAACATATTTAAAAAATAGTCTTTGCACTCAAGAATTCTCCCCTTTAAAAGCAAATACACAGGGCTGTGAATTTGGTCAATAGTAGAGTACTTGCCAAGCATGCATAAGAGGTTTCATTCCCAGTACTGAAAAAAAAAAAAAGATAGAAAAATGGGAGGAAAAGAAATGAAAGGAAAGGGGCAAAGAAGGGAAGGGAAAAGGAAAGGAAAGGGGAAGAGGAAGCAAAAGAGGAAAGGGAAAGGAAAATAACAGGGAAAGGAAAGGGCAAATACAAAAATGAAAAAGTCTCATATTCACAAATTCCCCCCAGTGTAGAGAAAACTATACAACAAGGATCAGAGTACAGACTCTCTCTTCTGAATGCAAATCTTTCTTTGGCACAAGGAATTAACATTATAGTTAGAAAGCTTCCTCCAAACCATCCAGCCTGGAAACTTTGTCTAGCTCAAACTAGGGAATGACCAAAGATGATCAAATGATCACAAATATATGATTTCCCTGCAAAAGAAAAACATTCTTATTTATTCCTTATTCAAAAAAAAAGATTTCATTTCTAAGTCTAAAAGAATTCATAGTTTCTTTGGGCCATTGTTCTGATTTGAAGCAATTCATCACAGAGCGATAACACACCAATGATGTGTTACACTAATACACCCTTACATCCGTAATGCTCTAATGATCTGGCAGTCCCCTAAATCACCAGAAAGCTGTCACTGCCGTGATGTGTTACTCAGAGATACGGCTCAGATCGGAGGAAGGCATTCAAGAACTCAACAATGGGAGAATTATATTTTTTGACTTCAGAATTTCTTGGCTATAAATAATAACCTCTTTCATAGAAAATAGAAAACTCAACCTGAAATCAAAGGAAGCAGAAAAATTTCTTATACTTTGGTATATACCGGAGATACGAAGATAAGCATACATAATATGTTAGCAGAGGCTTTGGCCATGTAGTAGAGGAGGTCACTGATAAGAAAATGATTTCTGAGGTATCTTTAGGGTTGCTGAATTTGTTTCTGAAAGGTAATCAGTCCGGTGTTTACAGATCCGTTTATCACTGATGTGGATTTCATCAATGCCCTAAAATAAAGTGTTAAAACCTGAGTCAAGAGAAAAATGACAGAGTAGGAGAAAGTACCCTCTTCAATACTGTTGGCAGGAGAGTAAATTGATGCAAACCTTTCAGAGCGAAAATTGGAATACTTATCAAAATTTAAAGCATATATACACTGGGCCTCAAAATTTCATTTCTAAAAATTTATCCAGAAGATACACTGTATTCACACGCATACAGAAAGTTATAAATATGTGGAGACATTTTCTGTAGCAATAGCTGTGACTGAAGAAAAAAAGGAAGGAAACAACCTAAATATCCATCAATAGTGAAATGCTTAATTCAGCAGTATGAATTTACTCTGTGAAGTTTACATGGCCATTAAAATTATGATGTGAATCAATAGCTTTTAAAGTATTGCAGAGAGTTTTAGACCTGTGATTGTCAAATTTCTAGGTGCACCAGAATCACTAGGGGAGTTAATAAAAAATACAGAAGCCAGGACTTATTGAAATAGTCGTGCCTGGCCCTCTGTATTGTTGTCAAGTTGCCTGAGTAGTTGTAACATACACTAACATCTGAAAGTAATTTTTCCAGAAAATTACTTGGAGAGGGAGCAGAGGCCCTCAGCCCCAGCTTTGGTCTCAACGTGTGTGTGTGTGTGTGTGTGTGTGTGTGTTTCTTTACTTATGGCACTGAAAAATAGTTCTTACAAGGCTGTACTGCTTTAAACTCGTTTGAAAATCATTGATGTAGACAGATAACTAACACTGAGCTCTTAGACTGTGCCTTACAGTCATTCTCATTTGATCCTTATGGCAGCACAATGAAGTAGGTCATGCTATTATTTCTCATTTGGCAGTTAAATAAGTTTAGGTACAAAGGAGATAAGTAAATCTCAGAAGATCAACACAGCTAGTAATTCTGGACTGAGTTATGAACATAAGCAGTGTGATTTATCTGCTTTCGGTCTCCAGTATGTATGTAAACTTACATATTTGTTGACTAGGAAATAGGTCCACAATATAGCAATTTTTTTAAAAGGCAGACTAATGAATGGCATATGCAATTGGAAATCATTTTATTACCTATTCATGGAAAGAGATGGATGTATTATTTCTGTGAACAGGAAAAAAATGAAGCTATATGCAAAATATCATTAAAGAGAGTAAGCCAGCTGGAAAATATGTTCCAAAGATTCTGAATGTGGCATGTCCTGTTGCCCAATCATAGCCCTTCTTTAATCATATATGTGTGGATGGCCCTTGGTTGCTCATGTGGACTGCAGCCATTTGTGGGTGGCCAGCTCACATCTCTGAGACCGAGATTCCTGAGACTCAAGGTGCCATTGAGGAAGGTGATCCTGCGTGGACCCCACGTTTCCTTACACCCTAGAAGACCACTCAGTGGTAGTTTCTTAGTATTTGATCCATCCATAATTGATGAATTAATAAGTGAATATTATAAAAACACAGTCAGTCCTCAATTTACAAACATTTGAGCCGAGAACGCTCACATGTATACTGTATAAGACTCACTTTGTCAGAATACAAACAAATCTGACTTTCAAATGGAGTTCATTCCCAAATCAGGGACTTACTGTATAGAATGTTTTCATTAATAGTTATGTGCCTGTGTTGGGAAGAATTTTCAATCACAAGCTCAACATCAGCTTGTGATTTTCTTGTCTTTTCTTAAATCATTTAGATAAATCAGCTTAAGTGGCATGTTTTAGAATCTAGAGCCAGCTTCTGAGCTGGCTCAGGAGGTAGGCAAGGGGTAACACTGCAGAAACCACAGATGGTGCTGGGAGCCATTGAACCTGGAAACAGACCACACATGCAAGGCTGGGGCATGGCCTTCCCAAGAACAAAGAGTGCTTGCAGCAAGCCCGGTGAAAAAGCTGCTTCAGCCCAGAGAACACTTAGCCCCAAGACAATCTGAACAGTGGGTTGCTAGGACAACAGGGTGTCATGTGACATTAACTTGCTAAAAAGTATAAATAAACACCCCTGTAGGGAGCGGCCAGTTCCTTCTCTCCCATCAGGAGAGTAAGGTTCCACCTGACCCCAACTTTGTCTCTTCTTTATTTGCTCATCCTCTTGCAGTCCTTCACCCCAAGTACCTCAAAAGCCACATGGGTTGCAGCAAGATGGTTCTCCTATCTTTATAGAATTCACAAGTTATTGGAATAAGAAAATCACATCTAAAGGAAAATTACAAAATAACACAAGAGTACACAAATCACTTGTTAGAATACATGTCAAGAAAGAGACAAGGCTCCAATTAGGTTCTGTAAAAAATAATGTGTACTGACCAAAAATAAAAATCAATTTTCCACCTGTAATATTTAGATTGATGGTTCTCCGCCATTAAGCTATGGAATATCGAAGCATGAGCCTAGAACAATGATATAGCTGAATTCTGCCCAGTGTGGTAGTTTTCTGAACAGGGAAAAAATTGAAAAATACACATAGTTGCAGCAGCATCTGCCTAATGGACAGTTTAGTTGAGCAGTAGAAAAACATAAAGAATGGTATGACCTTCCACAAATGAGTAAAAAGCTTTAACTCGTGCTTGTGTGCATAGTCAAGCAGCTAAGAGCTTGGACCTGTGGATGTGTGCACACACAGCCATCCTACTCAGTAACAGAACAATGTTGAACAGTGACCACTAGCTGCTTTATAAACACTGGGAGACATGGTTACACTGTGGTAATAATTGCATTGTAATTACTCCTAATTTGTTTAAATGTTGTTTTTAGTCTCCTAATCACTCCAAGAGAGCTGCCAAAATCCTAATATTCCGAAGTGTGGAATGAATTCACAAAGTCTGGGAGCCACTCCTTTACATCCTCTGCCACCCCATATTCCATCTCATATTTTAGTGTTGCCCTTAGGAAACACCATTTTAATAAAAAGCAAAAGCATGCATGGGCTATGGAATTTTGTAATTACCTAGAATTGCTTTTCTCTTTAGAGAGTTTTTCTTTCAGTGTTACCTGGGATGTCCTCACAGTCCTGGGCCCAAGTGATTCCCCTCAAGTCTACCAAATAGCTGGGGCCACCAGTACATGCGTGGCCATACTGATTTTTAAAAGGTAATTTTTAAATAATTCTTTAATCAGAGATAGCTTAAAACTTAGAGAAATCACAAAATAGTACAGTGTTCCTGCATACACTTCACCAAGCTTCCCCCAATGACATTTTATGGTTACTATATTACATTGCCAAGACCAGAAAATTGGCATTAAGTATACTACTGACTTAGACTGTACTGTTTTTTAATAGTACTCCCCATATATATAGGTGGTCTATAGAATATGAGTCATTAAGTTTTATGAAATATATCTACTAGTTTAATTGTTTAAATAAGGTTTTACTACATAATCCAGGCTAGCCTTGAACCTGCTGTGTATCCCACCCTGGCCTCAAATTCATGATCTTTCTGCCTCATTTTCCTGAGTACTACATTGGGATTACAATCATGTGTCACCATGCCTGACTTCAACTAGGTTTTGCGTTTTTAATTTTGAAAAAGTCAACACATTTTGTTCCATATTAACTCAGCAAAAGTGAGTAGAAAACTTGACTTATAGTACCTGAAAATCAGAAAGCAAAGCTTTATTGAACATATAGAATGTACTAGGCATTGGTCTGAGTCAGATGTAACAGTAGTTTCTTCAAACAGCTCACAGTCCAGAAGGACTACAAACAGGGATTGGTGGTACAGCATGAAACAGGCATGATGATTCTCAAGAAGCACATGGGAATGTGTGGGAAAGACAAATGGCATGGGTTTAGAAAGTCACGTGAGGTTTTCTGGAGCAAGGACAGGATATAGCCATGTAAAGGAAGAAGAGCAGACCAGCCAAAGAAATAGCCTATGGTAATACCAAGACTAACAGAAGATCAGTGGCTGAAACACAGCTCAGAAGAAGAAGGACATGCCCGTGGGAGAGCAACAAACTTGACTGGTCTTCAGCTCTGCTGTTCAGTGAGGAGCTTCTGGATATAGGCAGCTATAAAAACTTGAAGTACGGGAGGTCAGGTTTCATTAAGCTGTGCGGGATGCACAAAGTACAAAACAGATTTTACTACCAAGTAATAATATAGATTTTTTTTAAGTCAGTTTTATGTTGCTGTGACAAAATACCCAAGAAAATCAATTTAAGGGAGGAAAAGTTTAATTTCATTCACAGTTTCAGAGGTATCAGTCCATGGTCTGCTGGCTCCACTACTTTGGGCCTGGAAAAAGGTAGAACATTATGGCAGCAGAACCATGTGGAATAAGAGACTACTCACCTCACGGTGGCCAAGAAGAGAGAGAGAAACCAAGATGAAGGGGCCAGGGACAAGATACAGTCCCCAAGGAAATATTCCCATGACCCACTTCTTTCAACTAGTTTCTCCCTTCCTCTTAAATTTCCATCACCTCCTAATAATACTACAAAACCATAATTCATCAATAGATTAACCTACTGATGAAGCTTGAACCCTCCTGTCCAGTCGCCTTCCAAATTTCCCACCTGTGAATGTAGAGGTCCAAGTTGTCAATACATGTGCTTTTTGAGAGTTTTTTTATTCACATCATAATAACTATAATTATTGGTTTTATGCTTGAAAATATTTAGACGTATTTATTAAGTAAAATGTGTTATTAAAATTAACATTACCTGTTTCTTTTCACTTTTTTAACATGGTTACTAGAAAACTTAGAATGATACGTGTGACCCACATGATATTTCTATTGAACAGTGCTAGTCTAGAGGATCAGGGATAGCTTCCTAGGAAAAATACTGAAATCTGTATAATGAGAATAAGTGACCTGGTTTGATAGCTTATATGTGAATATCCCTCACAAAGCCTCATTTGCTTATAGGTGGAGCTTTCAGGCATGACTGTATCAGAGGTGTCTAGTACTGGATAACTGCACTGATTGATTTAGCATAGTTCTGGGTGAGTGATGAATTTACTAAAGAGGGAAGACACACTGCTGGTGTGGGTGGCACCAACCAACAGGTTCACAGGCCAGATGGAATAAAACAAGAAAGAAGGAAGGTTGCTGTTCCTGCCTGTACTGCCATGGACTATTTTTCCACTGTGATAACTTTCTGCATGCCAATCTGCCTTGGAACCAGCCAACTGTGGACTGAAACCTCTACAAACTGTAAGCAAAATAAACCTTCCTCTTTAAACTTATGGATGTTGAGCATTTTGTCCCCAGCAACAACAAAAAAAGACACCTGACAAGCAAAGGTAAGAAACAGCATATGGGAAAACCCTAAGTAGGGGTGGAAAAGATGAGCAAGAGCTCAAAAATGCAATGTCTTTTAGGTTAAATTCAAACTTTTAGGTTAAAGTGCAAACTTTATTCTGAGCAAAATAAAACATTTGAAAAGATTTTATGCCAGGGAATGACATGATAGATTTTTAAGTTAAAAGGACTGATCTAACAAATGAACAAGTGCATGAGTGAAGTAAGGGAGAGAAGTTAGGGGGATTGTTGAAGGGCTAAATACTTTTCTGTCTATTCTGTTGCTCAGTTCCCTGTGCCACTTTAATGCAAATCCTGTCCAAGTATGTGACTAATGAAGGGCTTTAAGGTGAGATCAGAGCATACTTGAAACCATACCAGAAAGCCTTTTCTCTGTAGCTCATTTTCCAAGCTTAAGTGATTAGATAAGACCATTCCTAGAAGTACATGTTCTGGATGAAATGAAAAGCTAATTGCAGATTCCTCTCCATTCTCTGGCTTTGTTTGCTCAGTGAACATTAGAATAAAGTGATCTCAAAACAACCCTTAAATCATCTTCCTTTGAATTCCAAACTTACAGTTTCCAATGGGCATCTCAATTCTCCATTTAGGGAACTTAACTTTAACTCAGAGTTCAGAGTATAACTGAAGATTGAGTGTGACTTTCCAGCCCTGTCATTCAGTTCCAACCACTGGGCAATGAAATGACAAGCCAGGAATCCTGCTGTCAGCAGATAGAACATAATCAGAGAAATACAACCCTATCAATGTGTCTACTCTACCATCTTTTCAGGGTATTTTTAACCATCAAGTCTACAATTCTTTCTGTCTCTAGGTTGACATTGTTACTGTTGTTTATTGTTCTTACTGTTCTGTTTCTCATTTCTATTGTTTGAGTTTAGACATTGCTTTTACTTTTGTTTCATTAGCTTCAGCTTTTGGATCATTATGTAGGTGGAAACTGAGGTTTGAAATTAGCTGTATTGTTTATCCACTGGTGTTCTGTGGAATGAATGCAAAAGCAAGTATGGAATGGGACTTGTCTTTTTAAAAATATTGCTACCAAGTTAATGCAAATAGAATATACAATGTTATAGATAACACAATTGTATATGCAAATAGTAAAGGAGAGTAATAAATCAAAGGATGTGAATCAACTGGTATCTAGCCATATTTTCCCACATAAACACTGGGTTTAATGTAAATATCAAAAAACATTTCAATTTGTTGCTCACATTTAAAATTTAGGACTTCTAGTTCAAAATTTATAATTCAGGCTTCTTTGATAAAACGGGAAACTTTTGCCATGCAAGATCTGCCTTCCCACATGAAAGTAATTGGCCAGAGCATTTGGTAGCTGCCTCCCACGCATCTCCAGTTATCTAATCTCTGCTCTATGGTGTTATACTGAGCCTCCCTCACCTACGAATGTTCTCTGCCAGGTCCCTACAGCTAGGTTAGCAGACCTAAATATAAATTCATTTTTAAAAAGTGAAGAACATACGCTATGGTTTAAAAGTGACTATCCTGTTAGAAAAATCAAGAGATTAGGAAAGTGTTATCCCATTTGTACTCATATTTTTGAAAGTTTTAAGAGAAGCGTATATTAATGTTTTATTAACCTTTGAAAACATTATACATTAATAAATTACAATTATATGGAAACCCAGAAATACTGTAAAAGCAAAATGAATTGATTACATTAGGTTCTTGGTAGAGAGATTATCTTCAACTGGGAAAACTTTTCTGGATTAATTTTCAGATTATGTCAAAACCTCAGCTCTGCACCTTATGTGGCATTTAGGTACCAGATGTAACACTGTAATAGTCAACATATTTCCTGTGAGTGGATTCCCTGGAGGGATATAATGGCAAAATTGCCAAATTGGATGGCCAAACAAGACTAGTATAGGGTACAGTAGGTCATACTGAAAAAGAAAATCAATCTTAGACCTACCAACCTATTGTTTTCTTTCAACTTTTACTAACATAAAAAATAAGCTAGACTAGGATTCATAACTATAGAACTACTTGGGCTAAGTGTATTCTTGGCTGTCCCACAAAGAGGGGATGCATGAACATGACCATCAATTGAGCAAACCTAGAAAGGGCTTGGTCTCAACACACACTATAGGAGAAAAATGCACGCAAATAAATAACCACTATATAAGCAGATCAGTTTGACCCAGTTTATGGCTCTGTGTGTCTTTGATTTTAGCTTATTCTTGTAAAAGATAATTCTGTCCTGTACATCATGATAAATTATTTTATCAGGCCTCCATCAAATTTCATTTTAGAAATCATTTTATTATATACATCTGAGGTTTACAAAAAAATATATAGGATACACAGAGATAACAAAATGCTTTGCTACAGTAAAGCAGAATAATATGTAACTGCATCATCTCACCTAGTTCCATTTTTGTGACAAGAGCAGCTAAAATCAACTTACTTAACAAAAATCCCTAATGTAACATAACTGTCTTAATTATAGCCTTCATGTTGTCCATAGTTCCCCGGACTTATTTATTTTATGTATCTGCTGTTTTGTATACTTGGACCTCCATCTACCCATTTCCTCCACACCCTATGATAAATATTGTTTTATGCTGTAGCTCTGTATAGCTGGCCTTTTGACCTTTTTTAATCTCATATAAATTAGATTAGTCAATATTTTTTTCTGTATCCAGTTTATTTCACTCACATGTTGTCCTCTTGTTCTATCCACATTGTGGCAAATGGCAGAATCTCCTTTTCTACAGCCAAATACTATTCCATTGTATACATACACCACATTTCCTTTATCCATTCATCTATCCATAGATTTGTTTCTATATCTTTGCTCTTGTGAATAATGTTGCAATACACATGGGAGTTCAAATATTTTTATGAGGTGGTGCTTTCATCTCTTTTTCTGGTATATTCCCAGAAAAGTGATTGTTGTGTCATTATGAAAGTTCTACTTTTAAGATTTTGGAAATTCCATGCTATTTTTCATAATAGTGGTACCAATCTACATTGCCACCAACAGTCTACTGGGATTCCCTTTTCTTCAGAACCTTACACATATTTATTATCATACAAAGTAATATCCTAGTGAGTTGTGTTTTCTTATTAGTGATATTCAGTACCCTTTTATATATATTTTGATCATTTTCATGATTCTTTTAGAGAAATGTGAGTTCAGGTTCTTTGCCTATTTCAAATGTTTTTCTGCTATTGGGTTGTAAGAATTCCTTATAAATTTTGGATGTTAACTCTTTATACCAGATATGTGATTTATAAATATTTTTATCCAGATTGTAGGTCAGTTTTTCATTTTGTTGTTTTGTTTGTCATGAAAAAGTTTTTTTTAATTTAACACAGCCTCATCTCTTTATTTTTGCTTTTATTGTCTGAGATTTTGGTGTGATATCCACCAAATCAATGTCAATGCCAAAGTCAAAAAGATTTTCCCTTAAATCCTTTTCTAGAGTTTTCACAGTTTCAGGTCTTATAGTTTAGATCTCTCATACATGTTGTGGTTTGTGCCTTGATATCCTTCCAAAGGATCGTGCAGTCAGAGTTTTGTCAGACACCACTGAATTTAGAGTGTGCATGCTGGGGTTTAGGGTAGGTGATTGCTGGATCAGTGCAGCTGTGGATTGGCACTGCCCTAATCAAGGCAGTCTGGATAAGACAAAAGGGCAGAAAGAAGCTAAATCTCTCTTGTTGCTTTTGCTGTTTTCTGTACCACCCTGCCTTGGAGCCAACTGATTATGGACTGAAACCTCTACAAACTGTGAGCTAATAAACTTTTCCTCCCTTGACTTGTGGGTGTTAGGTATTTTATCTCAGCAATGAGAAAATAACTAAGACAATACATTTCAAGATGACTTTTGTATATAAGAAAATCACCTATTTTCTCTTTTGCATGTGAAAATTCAGTTTATTATTTATTTAAAAAATTATCTTCTGCTTGGTATCCTTGCTTACCATACATGCTTGGCTTTCTTTCTGGACTCTTTCTTCTGTTCCATATATCTATGCTTCTGTTTTTATGTCAGTTTTTATACTGTTTCAATTATTATAGCTTTGTAATGTAATTTTAGATTGGAAAGTGTAGAGCTTCCAATTTTGTTTTTCTTTCTCAGTATTCTGTGGGGTTTGGGCCTTTTTGTGGTTCAACCAAATTTCAGATTTCTTTTTTCCAATTTCAGATAAAATGTCAGAAATTTCTGGCATTTCCTATTTCTGGTATAATTTCCTATTTCTGGTATAATTTTGATAGAGATTTTATTAAATGTATATGTTATTTTGGGCAGCATAAACACTCATTTTCAATTTTTCATTACAAGCTGAAATAATAGATTCTCTAATATGTTTCAAAAGTCTACAACAAGGAATGAAAACAAAATACAGAAAAAAGAAATTATAGTTCCTCTCATACCCGTAGAAGCATTGATTTGTTTGGAAAGGACTAATATATGAATCACTGTTTCTGACTCACTGAGGACCTTCAGTTATTTAGCCATATTTTCTATTTGTGGCAATGTAGACAAATCAGCTTTAAAGAGTTTTCAAAGAATTTCCTTCATGTTAAAAGAAGTTTGGATGAGATGAATCTGTTAGTGCTCCCAGCTCTTAAGATTCTGTTTTTGTGACAGAAAATTCATTCAAACAGCTGTTGTTTTTTAAATAACTAATTAGAACTATCATGGCTGGTTACTAAAGTTAATTGAAGAGGAAAAGCTCAGCAACAAATTATTCCAGCCCATGTGATTATTTCCTTGTTATGTAATATCTCTGAATATTTCCAAGGGGATTGTTGTATTATGAAAATAATGATAATGATAATATCTATTATATATTGGTTGTTCTTATATGCCAGAGATTTTACTTATGTTCTCTTTTTAAACTTCACATCCACTCTACTAGGTAGATAACATAATTGTCCCTATTTTGTATATTAGAGAAGTAAGGCTCAGGAGTTAAGTCAATTTCCCAAGGTTACAGAGATAAGAAGTAGGAGAACCACAATTCAAATCTAGATTGATTTTATGTCAAAACTTTTGCTTTTATCCATTGCACAATACAGTCTAAAGACTTAAGGGCAAGCTTTTTTATGGGCAGAAACCAATTTTAATCTACCCCTTTGACTGATTGATTGACTGACCTAGGGACAGATCAAGTAATTTCTATTCAAAACCCAAAAGAGTAATAGGAATCAATCCTTCTCATTATTGTACATTTTGTACAGTTTAATATATCTATATTTTTTCTATAGTTAAAATACGATTTTAATTTAAGAGGAATCAGGGGTCTGTAATTGTTTTTATCAGGTTTCAAACACAATCCACAGTTTTAAGAATCATTCTTTAAATACACGTGCAAGGTGTCCCAACTCCCTCTACATTGCTTTATTACTTGGCTGAATGTATGGCTCCTCTGACACAGAGTGTGTCACTTTCATACCTAATAGCTAAATAGGATTGATATGATACCAAACAAATAGCTTTCCATTTGGGAGAATTTATACTTGACAAAACATGTTTCCTCCAGGAACCTCCATTTATCCATCACGATGACTCACAGGGATAGGTACAATGCAGTCCCTAAAGAGAGAATTTGCTCACCCGCTTGATTTGTTGGGCTTTCAGTTCTGAAAAGCATACCTACAAATTAAGCATGTAGCTTATCTTTTCAGTCTTCATGGTTTTGCTCATTTCAATAGAGGAGTGAAACAGTTTAGAACTAAAGCATTTTCCAGATAGAACATGCAAGTTGGGTCCTAAACATTTACCAAGAATGAATACTCAGAGTCCAGTCATCGTATTTCAAACAGAAACATTGTTTGGCCAGAAATCACTTTAGGACAGAGCTGATTCCAACATTCACAGTGCCTACAAAAAGAACTCTATTTTAGCCAGCGAGTATTTCCAAAAAAGCATTTCTAGCCATCCATGGGAAAGGAGTGAGTGCCCCCTGGTGAAAATGTGGGAAACGTTTCCATATGTTATTTTTGGCTGGCAAGAAGGTGCAGATGTCTTCACAATAAAAATATACTCACTAAGAGTCCTTGTCTCCTTGAGAAGCGTTGGCACCATTTGGAGCACTGAATCCACAGAGTGTCAGAGACACACAAAAAAGAGAAAAGACAAAGCAATCATCAAGACGCAGTTAAAAGGGCCAGCACCAAAGTCATGTGGACTGGCACCATGGGCAGCTCTAGAGTTGATTTTTATACCTATGTTGCACCATCGCTTTCTGCCCCTGCCAAAGCCACTCTCCACATATCTCTGCTCTGTGTGCTGGGAGGTTGATCTTTAAGGAAATATTAACACATTTCTTTGCTCTCTGGCTTGTAGCTGGGTTCACCTATAGCAGTGATGGCAGCACTTTTAGAGCTTTCAACAATAGCAAACAGCCAGCTATAGCACACATACCATAGGTATCAGCACCATTCACCTATAGGGAAACAGCAGCTGGTGCTTAGAGGGTAGAAGGACAGTGACATTGAATTATTTATTCCCAGAGTTTGTTCCTTGCCAATACAGGTCAGAAGGTACTGTATCCCTCAATCTATGATATCAGTTCCACTAGGAGCTGTCCTAGATCTATAGCTCTCTCTCTCTAGGGTTTAGTGAACTCTGTTTTCTAAAGCTCTTGCCTTCTTAGGGTAGTAATAGCTCCCCACTGTTGCTCACCGTTTGATTTGCATCGCTTAATCCTATGCATACCTTCATAAAGAGTTCATGAGTTAAATGTACCCTGCTAGCCTTTGTGAGGATTCCATCTTTGCCCGTTTGTACTCTGACTGCTACAGAACTTTTTTGCATATTGTCAAAGGTCTACAATATTTATCCGACTCTGCAACTCAAGGGAAACCTAAGGCTTCATGGATTCTCAAATTGTAATCCTACCAATTCTGACCACCTGGACTGAAATTAAGCTAAAAGAATCACAGTGGAGGACTCTTGTTTTTGTGATCTCACTTGTTGCCCTCACATCCCCTTTTAACTCCAACTGCCAGATTTATTTGGAACAGGATGAAGATGATGTTTGAATTTAGCCTTCACCTACCTTACCTGGAGGGAAAGAAGACAAGTTCTCCTGTCAGGAGAAATCTAAAAGATGAAACAAATAACAGACTGGTTCCATGCCTCTAGAATTGGCAAGATCAGGCATGCTGCAAAGTATGGAGGCACGGAAGGGTGCCCAGTGGGCTGGCAAGCAGGGCATCCAGCCCAGGGACCTGTTTGTTGACAAGAGAACACAGATGTAGTTGGACCTTTCCAATTACACCTATCCTTCAAATTTCCTGACTTCCTTCATTACTCTGTTATGAGACTGTCATTCAAGACCATGCCTGCACACTTTGACACTGTGAATGGAAATGGTGAGGGAGGAGCATGGACTTAGGCCCGAAAGCTGGGCTCCATTCCCAGATCAAATTCTTTTTTGCTATGTGACAAGGAACAACTTTAACTGTTCCAAGACTGACTATCCCCAACTGTCCAGTGGAGATCATCACAATACACTGAATGGTTTTAAAGGTAAATGAAGCCTTGGATGTGAAGTAGAACATAAGACACAGTGTTGGCACAAAACGGATATGATTTTGCTGCTTCCATTTTATTTCTTGAGGTATTACCAGGTCCATATCTTCACTGAAATTCAGCAATCAGATTGTCATGAGGAAAACTACTTAGAACTAACCCAAGGTTTGACTTCCCTTCTATCAAGAAAGATTCTTTTTCCTTTCACATCTGCCCCAGACTGAGTACACTATGGATAATAAAATAATGATGAGAGCTCATTATGGAGGTCTCATTACACAACAAGGTTTCTGTTGAAGCTATTTTTAATTTTGTATGGATCAAAGATATAAACATGTATATTCAAAAAGCCAAAGAAGCCAAGCATGGTGGTGCACACCTGTAATCCAGCACTCAAGAGGCTAAGGCAGAAGGATCACCTCAAGTTCAAGACCAGCCTGGGCTACAAAGTGAACTCTAGGCCAGCCTGAACTGCATAGTGAGATCCTGTCTCAAAAAGACAAAAAGACCAAAAAAAAGTCAAAGAGATATAGAATTTTATACAAAACTCAGCAGCTCTCTACCTTAGTCCCACTTCTGTCTTTCCAGAAGCCATCACTATGAAATATCTGAAGAGAATATAATGGTATTTACCTTCATGTGTCTAAACCATTTCTTCTAAATTTAGACATTACTTATTGACATCCTTTTATGGATCATGACTATTGAACTTTTATTCACTCTCTTGCCTTCTGTACACACACTTTTCAGCTTCCTCAACTTCTTATTAAAACTCTTTTGTAATTTTTCAGATCAATATTTAGTGTTGACATTTTGACTACATAAATTCTGTTGAGTCTTGAGTAAACTAATAATGATTATTTTTCTTCCCTGTACAAATTTTAGTTTCCCTAGAGATGTCTTGTTTTCTCATTTTTTTTTCTAAGAATTTATCACTAATGCAACTCCAAGCTCTTCCTCCATCCAAATATCTTTGCAAGGTAGTTAGATAATCAGGTATTCTACCCTTTTTCTTTTCTTTGAGAAATAGACTCTGGAAACTTTTGACAAGTACCAAGTGGAATGGTCACATAGCTACTATCCTAGGCTGTTCCCTTCACTATCTTCTTGTGAATTCTCTGTGCCTCTTTTTTATGTTAGATCTTCTCTTTCCTGAGTCCTGGGTCTCCCTCCTTATTGGTTTCTTCCCTCTCTTAGGTGAAGCACATCCTTTAGTAACTTCTTGGGAATGGATACGTAGGAGACAAAGTTGTCAAAATTTAGCTACTCATATTTTCTTTCTTTAGAAGGTAAACTTTTTAAATACTGTTTTGAATAAAGAATGTAAAGACAGTAAAACAACAACAAAAAAACCTTTTGATCCTAGACTAGAAATTTCCTAATAGTAAAAAAAAAAAATTAGAACCAGACAAGAAAAAGAAGCCTCCTGTTTGGGTAATATAACTAAAATTCCTGTTAGGGCAGTACTATTTATATTTTTCAGCATCTCTTCTTATTAGAAATTTTCTCACTTAAATTTTGTCCATCTTCATACTGATTGACTATTTGGATATCTATGGAATTCTACATAGTAATGATTTCTCTCCAGATGGAATTTTCCACTACCTTTTAACACCCAGCAAAACTGTTAAGAAGTTTGAAACCATTCAGTTCCCTGGCCTTTTGTAAGTGACTAGTTTTTCTTTCTTTTTTGTTCCCTGGGTTCTAAGATTTATGAGTCTTCTGTATTTCCAGCCAGTGTGCTGATAACTTAGTTGATACCCCTAATCTGGAAATCTTTTCAGTTCTAAGAAATTGGTTTTTTGCTTTGTTTTGTTTTTTGTTTATTTGGAACTCTCATTGTTCAGATATTGGATGCCATGGAATGATCCTCAGTGTCTCCTTACTTCCTATCTCTTCTGCATTCTAGGAGATCTTCTTGGATTAATTTTATGCTTTGCTTAATCTTCAAACTCTTGAGTTGTTTATGTTCCATTTTTAATTCTTGAAAATTCCACTTTGTGGGAGTCAGAGATCTAAGCATCTGTTGGGAGATTGACCATATGTAATATTGCAAATAAGGGGGATTTCCTTCCACCATCACTTTGAAGACAAATATTTCTATCGCTGTTTTGCTTTGTTCTGATTAATGGTATTGCTCTATTCAATATTCTGTTTTGATAAGTTCTATAATGTTCTGTATTTCCTTTGATTTTGCTATACCTGATTGAAAGAACAACTATTGTGAAGAAAACGAGATATACTATGGTACCAGTTACTGATATTCTGGTAACCTGCTGTGAAGTTCTGTACCAATTTCACTACACTGTCTCAATTGGCTTTGTTCCATCTTGTTCTGCTGTATTTTACTATGTTCAAAATAATAAAAACTTTAAAAAAAAAGAAAATTCCACTTTGTTTCCCAAATGTTTGAACATCTTGTTCCTGGTTTATCGATGCAATACTGATAGGGAATTTCTTTTCCTTGCATAGTTTCATGCTTTTTTTACTATATGGGTTTTGTTGTTGTTGTTTTATTTTTCTCAATGTTTAGCCTTTTTCTTAAGTCTAGTAAGTCACTGGGGTCCCCCAATCTAAATACCCTCTGTTTTAATCTCTCCAAACAGTACGCTCCTGGTCTTTTGTTAGAATGAAGGCAAGGCAGTCATGTAGCAGTGAGCCTAGGAAAGGAAATCTAAGATTTGAACTTAAGCTCATAAGATCCTTTTAGACTTTCATTCACCACTTTGCTTCATTTTGTGTTACCAACCCCAAACCTTTGAGTCTGTTAACTCAGGTTGATCTTATACTTTCCACACTGTAAGTTTACAAAGTATGCTAACATACTTACCATTCTATTTGTCTGTTAGTAGCTTCCAAAAGCTTCTTTCTGTTGTCCTATCTCCCATTTATACATTCAAAAGAAAAAAATACCTTTTTAAAAAACACCATTTTGGGCGCCATGTTGGAACTTAGGGCACCGAGCCAACCAGTAACCTGCCTGCCGCCCTGGTAAGTGACTGCGGTCTGGCAAGCTGCAGCCACCCCAGGGTGGGGAAACAAGTAGCAAGAGCTTTTCCTGAGATCCAAGCCATGTTGGAACTTAGGGCAATGAGCCAACCAGCAACCAGCCTGCTGCCTTCCGGGGCACGGGCTTAGAATCAAACATACCACATCCCCCACACCCCCTACACCCCCCGTTAACAATTTATCTCTTAGGAGGTGACCATATTTGGTACAGCAAGTTGGGGGAGTTTCCTTCTACTATCTCTGAAGGCAGATATTTTTATTGCCGTTTTGCTTTGTCCTGAGTAATGGTGTTGCTCTATTCAATACTCTGTGTTGATGTGTTCTATAATGTTGTGTATTTCTTTGATTTTGCTGTACCTAGTAGAAGAACAACTATTG
>PVJX010026453.1:0-25836 GCA_004027295.1 Dolichotis patagonum | reverse complement strand
AAAAAAAAAAATCTAATTTTTTTGTTGTCTAGAGACCAGAATCTGGTCCTGACAGCTATATGGGCAAGAGAAGTACTTTAATAGGTTTACAGTTAGCTTTATTGTTCTGCAGTGCTCTTTACTGAGTTAAATATTTAAACTGCCAGCTCCTGTCAGGTTGTAAATGTGAGCACAATGCAAAAATCAATGTGATGAAAAGCATCTGATGAATCTGGCAGCTTTTTCAGGACTGAAGTACTGCACTGCATTCCTGGTTGAATCATTTGAGCTTCTCAGAGCTAAGGTTGCTGTGCTCTTTCAAGCCACTTTACAGAGGGTGTGGCTTTTGGTGTTTTAGTTCAAGTGAGTGACATCGCCTTGCCCTCGTAGCTCTGCTGGAGTGCAGCGTCCAGACCTCTCCCAACACAGCGACAGTGAGGCGCTCATCTAGTTGGAAAGAGTGCGCGCTTTGAAGAATGCATTACTTACCTCCTGGTTCCAAGTTTTACAGAACCTTCCTTATAGGGTAATTGTGAGGAATAGCCATAAGAAAACAGTATCTAACATATAACTTCCAGCCGTGACTCTCCCAGCTTGGCTTGGAAAAGTCTTAGTGGATCCTTCACATTTATCTGCAGTCAGAATAAGCAGCAGTATGGTGACTCCTCTACCTGGAGGGCTGAGATATTACATGCAGTGTTAAATTCATTCTCACCACACTTAGGCATTTATTTTATAGGGAGTGAAGAATATTCCTTTCTTAAAGAGTGAAGCCAAGCTTTGCTGAGGCGTGGGAAGCTCTCTGAGATTCCTAGGCCTTTTCCTGATAGCCTGTCCCAGTGCAGGGATAACTGAGCATGAATTCTGGCCAGAGGCATTGGTGCGGAATGGGGCATCTGTTAGCCAGCAGCAGCTCTGGCCACCTCTGCCCTGTCCCCTCACTGTGAGCGGAGGCAGCCGTGACTGCAGAGGTGGCCCATGTGGCGCAGCCTCCATGCTGTCGTCCTCCTCCCTCTGCCCCCACCCGTCCACACCTTTCCTCACTTTGGAGTCTCAGCCACATCTATGAGAGGTTCTCCCTGTCATAGACTGTGTGTGTGTGTTTGCTCGTTTTATTTGTCTCTGGTTGTGTTGGTTTGTTTTATATGAAATAGTAGCAAGTTTGTTTCTGAACCTCTCCCCTCTTCCCCTTTCCGGAGGCTCCTGCATCTCCCGCTCAGCTGACCAGGCCACTGTCTGCCCTTGTCTTGTGGGTTAACAGCACTGCTTCTTGCCTTGCCATTTCAGTGTCAAGGAGGAGCTGGGGCCAGCAGGCCCAGGAGTGTCAAGAGCAAAGGCCACAGTCCTCCAGTAAAGACGGCTTCCAAGGCAGCAAATCTAGTGACTCCGGAGAAGAAGCAGAAAAAGAATTTATTTTTGTGTAAAGGTTACCCATGCCAAAGTCTTCCTGTGCAGAGAGCACCAGCCATCAGAGAGGAACCAGGGCCGACATCTTTTCTTCCTTTCTCTTAATGTTTTACTGTCCTCTTTCTAGTCTTTTATTTCCTTCCTTCCTGCCCCCTTTCCTTCCTCCACGCTTTCATCCCTACTTCCTTTTGTTTTGAAAGTATAGAAACAGATCTGTTTTTTAATTGTCAAAGCACATTTTTGGTCTTCCCCTGATCCTTGGTGTTTGCTTTCTAAACATCGCTTCATATACCTTCAGTGAAAGCCAGCAATTCTTCCTTGGGCCCTACTTGAATTTCTCTGAAGCAGCTAGAAGTCGCCCTGCAAGCTGGGGTTTCGGAGGTGAATGGAGTGAGTACCTGGACACACACTCACAGGAGTAACTCCATCTGGAAGACGGGCTGCTACTGAAGGTGTTCGCATCTGGTCCGCACGTGACTCAATGCAGCAGTTTATTCTTGATGTATGCAATTGCACATTGTAATTATATTAACAGAGCACATTAATAAATAATTTGTATAAATTATATATATTAGATGTTGGGTATGGTTTTTACATTCTCCCATGGGGAACTAACTTCCTTCCTTGATGTGGAATTGTACATTTTAAAGCTTGGTGAGTGGCCTTCATGTACCGTGGACAAGCACAGCCAGAGGAGAGAGACCATGCCCAGCTCAGTGTATATACTGGATTGGAATGAGGTTTTATGAATATACATGTTTTTTGAAGGCCTTTAATTTCCGTCTGCATATTAGCTTTTAATGTGTGATTTTAAGAAAGAATACTTTGACACCTGTAAAAATGAAAATACTACCCTTTATATGACATTTCACAAATATTCACTTACATTACAGGCTTGAAGGTATTTTATTCATATGTATATTTATACCAATAAAATGATTTTACAAGTGGAATTTTGACCTTCTCTGGTCACTTTTCTCATTCAGATCGACTTGTGCTGGTGAACTTGGGATTTGTTTGTAAAAGCTAGAATAATTGCAGCTCTCAGATTACCAATCTGGGAACTAGTCCCTTTAAAATGAGTGCAACTGGCTAATTCCACTGCCCACTGTCACCACTGGGGAAAAAGATAAAGTGGACCAGAAGTGTATAGACTTCTGCGAATGACCCAGATCCCATCACCGTGAACAGAAGATCACTGGAGGATGCAGGAATGAGTGGGTTTGAAGAGGGTAAGCAACTTTGTCATCTGTTGGAAAGAAGAGGCATAGAATGGGGCACTAAAGAGATGTGACCGTTTCCCTCCTGCCCTCTCCCTGACCACCTCCGGGTGCTAGCATATGGGCCACTGCCCATCATTGCAGAATAAACAGTTTATTGCCTCTGCATGATTTCCTGGCTACAGACAGGCACAAGATTGTTTCCTGACACCGTTGCTCTACTGTCATTAGTGGTTGATGGGACCTGGCACCCTCTAGTCCTCAGTTCCTCCTCCCCAGTCTCCCTTTGCAGACATTGTCCCCAGTGAATCTGCAGCCGAAATCTAGCTTGGGTCTGCTCTTGAAACTGAAATGACAGGGTTCCTCCTCATGTTGTCATTAGCCAGTCTGGCCAGGATGAGGAGGAAAGGTAGCTTTACAGTGTGTCTGCTGCACTGGAGGCTGGTCGAGCTGTCCTCAAAGTGGGCTTTTGTGTAGGTTTTATAAGTACATTAAAAAAGAGTTATCACTCCAAGGGAAAGACTCCCATAGGCAGAGAGGGGAATGACATCCCAAGATATTTTAGGACCTCTCACATGCCATATATATACCTAGATTCCTGTGACCTTTGTGAAATAGAGGTGAGAAGCAGGCCAAAGCTCAGGAACCCAGTGGGGCTGAGTGCAAGAATAGCAGCAGCAAGGTCCATTAGGGACTGACCTTCCCAAGGACCCCACTGGACAGACTGAATGGTCAGGAATCTCCAAGGCAATCTGAAGACCTTGTGAGATGAGCAAAACCACCACTAGGAGAGATGTGGGCACCTTTGCATTATACTGAACCACAAATAATTTTGTTGTTTGTACCATGGGTAAAGTCTAGGCTAAGAGATTCACATCCCATTTCAGGTATATGCAGCAGGGTGGGGCCAGGTAATCCAGGAATTCCCAGCTGATTTTCTTCTTGGGTTAGCACTGATCAGTTTGGGTCTACATGGCACAAGCTATTGATCCAATGTACGTCAGGTGTAGAGAGAAGCCCAACGGCAGTTAGAAATCAGCCACTAAGACTTGGAAAGAGACCGTGAACACCTGACTCATTGAGAGAGAAGAACCTGCTGTGGCAGGACACTGTCACGCCATTAACCCTGCCCTGTGTTGGCTCTGACCCCATGTGAGCCTGCTCCTCCTTTGGCTTCATTCCAAGGCCTCTGCTACACAGCACTGTATTTCCAGAGAAAGTGACTTTGCAACTGAAGGGGAAGCAGAGTGATAGGCTCAAAATTTTGCAGAGAAAAAAAGAAACAAATGATGAAATCTCAGTAGGCATAGCAGCCCTGGTTTTTAGCAGAGAGTTTGGGTCTGTGCTACATTCCAATGTGAAAATCCTAAATGGAGAAGGGCTTGAACAGATTTGTGCACTGCATTTACCTGCTGGATTGAGACCACTGTGTGAGGCGGTGCCCCCATGGTAAATTGTCACACATCCCTCTGCATTGTGTCTGGCCCCTCCCCCCACCAGCATGCCCTGCAGCTTGGGAGGTGGATGGAGGTGCTAACCCTCAGTTCCGCTGGCTCAGTCCCTTGCTGCTGTCACCTCCCTGTTGGCCATCCTGCCCTGCCTGTTATCCAAATAGAAATTGCTTTCCTGCCTAAGTTCCTGAGCACAGAACCAAGCCCATTGTTCAAATCCCCCAAGCCCAGAGCAAGAAGGCAAATGGGGAGGAAGAAAAAGAATGTTCTTTCATCCCTCTGGTGTTTTGACATTTCCTTCATCTCTCCTGAGTTTTGAGCTTTAACTAAAGGTGTGCTTCACGGCTGTCTGGCTCCTGTCTCCCCCTTCACCGATGGTACAGGGCTGGGGCTGGGCGAACTGCTCAGTGAGCTGCACTGCTTAACACAGCAGCCTCTACTACTCTTGGCCCACACCTTATAAACTCATTCAGTCACTGTTCACTGAAATGGACCATCATTTGTCTGCTGGGCCAAAATGAAGGTGACGTAGGAGCTTTGTAGTTTTGTGCCACTTATATTCATGGGAGGGTGGGGGATTGGGTTCCCTTAAGTGGCCATCACTGGCCCGGAGCTGGGCATCTTCCTAGGTTTTAAAATGTTGATATCGGTCCACCATTGTCGCCATGATATCGCCAAGGCTCAAAACAGAAGAATTTGTGACCCTCATACTTCATCTCAAGGTATCTTAGCCTTGGGCCAGAATTTTGGGGGGTTTAATCATTGCAACTTGAATTTGTAACTTCCTTTGTAGGAGCAGTTTTCAGATTAAGTATTCAAGGCCCACCTGAAAATCTTCATCAAAATCAAGAATTAGAAGCTTCCCCTTGTTAGGGATTTCTCAAACTAACTAGAGATAAAATATGCTTCCTCCAGGGTCATTGTCCTTGCCATTGCAGTTGGTAGCAAATTTGAATAGAACTGGGGTTATCTGTGTTTCTAATTACAGCTTGCATCACATTTGACACACTGAGGCTGTCACCCTATATGCATAGCTCACACTGGGGTGTTCCCAGCATCCACACCTAACCCACTAGAGAAAATTCGGCACAACACTGCACATCCCCTGGCATAGGTCTCTTCTCAGTGAAGATGTACACTTCCCCTTACTTTGCAGAGGTGTGGAGGAAAGAACTATTGTATCCAAAAGACAAAAGCAATGTCAGAGGGGAGGACACTGAGTTACTAGCCCTGTGGCCAGAGGGTCCAGGATGTAGAAAAAAAGGCCAAGAAATGCATTTGAGCTTCTAAACATTTGTCTTGGTTATTTTCTTATTGCTGGGGCAAAATATCCAATACCCAAAGTTAAAAAGGGAAAGGTTCATTTAGCACACAGTTGGAGGTTTCAGTCTATATAAGCTAGCTCCAAGGCAGGGTGGCACATGGCAGAGGGGCGACCATTTATGGGAGCACAAGACAGCAAAAGCAAGTAGTGAGAGGAGCAAGTCTATTTTCCTCCTTTATATTGTATGCAGGCTACCTGCCCAAGGGTGGGTGTAGCACTCACATTCTTAATCCCAGAGTTGCACTATGAATGAATTACAAACTCCAGATTCATTCAGCCACCTCAAAAAGCCCACCCCACATGAGCACAGGAGGCTTTGAGGGGACATCTGGACACAAACCATAACAACACTGAAGTCCTGCACACAATTCAGAGCTGAGCTACAAAAGGATTCTTACTGAGGGTTCCTTTCCCACTACAATACACACAGCAGAAGACCCAGAATGGGACCCTGCAGAACAGAAGACAACAATACAGAAGCTGTCAGGGAAGTACCTAGACCAAACCTAGGGATGCACAGGTCCTCCTCCTCTGCCCTCAGGTCCTCAGTAGAGTAGAGAGGACAGGCAATTGCTTCCACTTTTTGAGAGCACAGGGTCCAGGTGGCCTCTGGCAGCTTCACTCATGAGAGGAGACATGATCAGCCTCAGGTGTCTTCTCTGTGATCAAAATTGCCACAGGCTGGCTCCTCATGTACCACCTCGTCTCCCATCATTTTTCCAAGTGACTTTATTACCTCCCAAGGCCCCCCTTTGTGTGGATGTCTCCCTGCATGGTGTCTAGTGAGTGTAATTAGCATAATCCACAAGCATCAGGGACACCCTATGTCCAATAAGCACAATCTTAAGATATTAGGAGCACTCCAGGGCCCTCACTTCTCACTGGAGAGCCACCGCCACCAACACAGCCACATCTTTCCAGTTCTGTGAAGCAGAAGTTGATCATAGCCAGATTTCCCTGAGCTTGCTTTTTCGCCATCCAGCTACCTTGCTGCAATTTCATTGCCCCATAGTGAGATCCTGGCCTTTCCTCCAGGGGAGCAGGAAGGAAGAACCATCCAGCTCCAGGAGAGGCCTCTGAGTGATGTTAATTCTTCTCCTGGCTACTGATTTTCAAAGTTCTAGACAGGGTCCTTCTGCAGGGTACAAGATGGGAAGGATTCAGGCATTTGTTAGCTTGGATTGTGATAAAAAAACATTTTCATTAACTCATTTGCATTTTAGTGTTGCCTTCAGTTATGAGCACTGCTGTCACTCAGTGTCTGAGGAGGGCTGGATACCTCTCCTCCTCCATAGACACCAAAATCCACCACTGCCTTGATACCTTGGGTAGTGGTGTAGTCCTTACATATAACATTTGCATATCCTTCTGCACCCTTTAATCTCTAGATTTCTCATAATACCTAAGACAATGCTAGCAGTATGCAAGTAGGAGTTATAGTATATTTTTAGGGAATAGCGACAAAAAGAGTACATTTTCAGTACAACCTATTGTTCTGAAATTTTTAATATAATCAGTTCTCAAATGTGAAATTCCTACCATAGACAGGGAAGACTGAGTGCATTTGTGACAAATCACAGTATTATTAGTAGTACCTGGGGCAATAGAAAGCACAGGTATTATCACTCATCCTTGTAAAACACTATCATATTCATCACCACTTCAAAATTATGATAGTAATGTTCCTTGCTAGATCACATTATTTAATGAATTAATAAAGAAACATATTCACTTCTATGTTTATATTTGTTTTAAAAATGTGTCTAGCCAGGCGTGGTGGTAAATGCCTATAATCCCAGCATTTGGGAGGCTGAGGGAGGAGACCACAAGTTTGAGGTCAGCCTGGTCTACATGGTGAGTTCCAAGATTTGCCTGAATTACGCAGTGAGACCTTGTCTCAAAAAAAATTTTTTTTCTGAAATTGCATTTCAGTACAGTTCCCTTCATAATACTCGAGCAGACTTTGTTCAGATAAAGCTCCTTCTGAGAAGATGCTTGGATTTTAGCAGACTTCCAAGGGGATGACGTTCCAGCAAAGTTTGGAACCAGCTCTGGAAGCTGCATCCAGGGCAGGAGCATTAGCTGACAGATGTTTCTGGAACTGAACAGGGCTCTTGGCTCCAGCCTGGAGTACCATGTATGCCTCTGAGTTTCTATCAGTGGGGCCTGAGAATGCATAAAATTTAAGTTTGAATCTATTTAGCAGGAAAAAATCATTCCCAAAGCTGGGACAGGAGATGCTGAGGATGCCAGAGCACCAGAATTACAAGATGTAAAAGAACACAACGAATGCAGAGGCCACCTAAATGCCTGGATGGAGGGAGGGTGCTCCCTGTGGAGAAATGCTGTTTCGCTGCCTAGGAAAACAAGCTGACCATCCATGAGCAGAGATTTGAGCCAGAGCAGAGAACACAACTGTCAGAGCCTCCATGTTCAGGTGGAAATGAGCATTCTGGGATGTGTCTAGTGGCTTGGTCCCTTCCCACCCACCTTAGCAGCCCTTGTTCTCCTGTGAGATCAGTAGATAGGACAGGGGCTCAGCCTTCCTGGCTACATGTGTCCTAGGTGCCTTGATAGTTTTGAGTAGAGGAGCAGTGGACTGGAACCAGCACCAGGGAGTGCTCTTGCATCTAAGGACAACCTCATGGCTCAGAAGTGGCTGTCTAAGAAAGAAACTAAGTTAACTAAGTGGTCAATTCAGTGTTGCTGTGGAAGCCACGCCCACTGCAGTTTCACTGTGTACATGGCGTATCCTGAAGGAGCCTTACAAACTTGCTAACTTTCCAGTGACTTTAAAAACAGAAATCTCTGTCACCGTGCATATTATTGATTGTTCCTAGAAAGATGGAAGAACTTTCTATTTTGCCGAATTTAAATTTACATTATTGAATACTGGCCAGAATTTAGCTCTCCAATCACTCCTGAAAGGCAATGGAAAACCTTGAGGTAAATGAAGGGAGGTCGGGGGCCCCAGATTGCTGCCCCCTGGGCTGTCAGTATTAACACACAAGAACCACAGAGGCAGCAGCCAGCCCTCCATGAAAAGCAGCAAAATCCCCATGTGCCATATTGATTTTTGGAAGATTTTACTGGTTGGCCCAGCACCCTAACTTCCAACATGGCTCGGATCTCAGGAAACGCTGTTGCTTCTTGTTTCCCCGCCCTGGGGTGGCCACGGCTTGCCAGACCACAGTCACTTACCAGGGCGGCAGGCTGGTTTTTGGAAGATTTTACACCAGCATGCTGGTTGTGAAATTCCAAGTGCTCAGACTACAGGGTGGAAGACTGAGTGGCCACAGTGCCTAAATTTCCCAACTGATGCACAGGGTAGGACCCTTGTTACTGTGTTAAAAGTCATTGTAGATTAGGTTAGGGGGTGAAATGGATCTTATTATCTTCCCTAATGAGGTCCAGCTCAGATAAACAACCAAGCAACACACATGAAGACTGGAGAAACAGGAATTCTCCAACAACAGCACAGAGCCTAGCATTTCTGCAAATCAACCTGTATCATTCATTTCCCCAACCATTACTTCGGTGGAGTCTACCTTTCCTCCCTTTCCCTGACTCCTGATAATATCTGAAATTCCAGTCAGCCTTCTGCTATGAGATATGAGCTCTCATTCTGTTAACTAGTTTGATAATTTGTTAACAGTTACAAATTGGATCCAAAGTGTACGCAGAGGACTATGGTTAAAGGCTTGGCCCTGAGCTTAGCACTACTGGGTAGTGGTGGGAATTTTAAGAGGAAGGTTTTAGGTCACTGGGGGCATGACCTCAAAGGAATATGGGACTGTGGTCTCTTTGTGCTTTATTGCTGCTCTCTATGAAGTGGAGTCTGGCTCCCCACATTTCCCCCCCACTGTGATACACTGGCTTTTCAGGGACCTAAAAGCAACAGGAATAAGTGTCCGTGGACTGAATCCTCCAAAACTGTGAGCCAAAATAAACCTTTTCACTTTACAACTTGATTATCTCAGGTATTAGTTACAGTAGTGGAAAACTGGCTAAAACAAGCACCTATCAATCATTACACAATGGTCTATGTTCTAGTCCAAGAAGATCCAGTCCCTATCCTTTGGCCCATGGAGCTTCTAACTCACGAATGGTGCCATGTAAAACAGCCAAGAGAAAATAAATAAGTGACATACTCTCACAAGATAAACCCTCTGAGGAGAAGGGAATAGGCAAGGTTGAGGTTATATTACTGTTTTCTATTTATTCTCATTAACTATGGTAGACTGGGGTGCACCCCTCATATCTCCCCTAAGAATAACAGATTTATTGCTTCAGCCTTTACTGGTGGATAACTGCAGCTGTCATCTCCCTACGGGACAACTACCCAGTAGTGCTAAGGTCCTTTCTAGGTTCATTCCCTATCCCCTGGGGCTCATCAAACACCCTATCAAAGCAGAAACATAGTTTTCCAACCCTGCAACCAAGCTCAAGACCTCTGTGAAAGATTGCTCATCATCCAAACCCCCTCAGGGTGAGACTCTGCTGGGCCAGCACCGAAGCTTTGTATCCCCTCTGCCGGCCTCTTCATCTCTTCCACAGGGTCATTGCCTGTTCACTGGGCTCCGTTCAGAGTCAGCTATGGAGGACTCAACCTGGGACAACTTTTAACAAAGTAAGTTTAAAGGGGCTTGGGTTTATACTGAATTTGTCCAACAGAGAATATTTACAGTTCATATCCAGCATATACTAGGATAGTATCGAGAGACTGAGAATTCCAGGTGTCATCAACTTAGATTCCCTATCCTGCAGGCACTGGTATGCTCCTCCTTTTTGAGGCTAGAAACTAGAGAAGCTAGAGAAACTCGCCCTTCTCATGCAGCAGTGCCAGACAGAATGTGTGCTTTGGGGGATGGTTTGCTCCTGCAGCCTCCTGGGAGGACAAACTGCTCTTCCTTTAGCAGAGGTTGCATAAGTTAGGTGCATTTAAACATTTTTTTATTTTACTAATAATTGTGACAGTACATATATTTTACAGTCATCTTCAGGCGTTTGTACATGTACATAATACAGTTGTTTCTTTTTTTAATCCCCTATCTCCGCTCTAGTTTTCCTCTCCCCCTCTTCATTCTTGTTGATGTTGTTAATCTTAGTTCATGTTTAAACAGATGCGTGGATCAGTGGCACAGAATAGAGGATACAGAAACATCCCCAGACACATTCAGCCATTTGATCTCTGACAAAGAGGCCAAAAACTTGCATTGGAGGGAATGCAGCCTCTTTAACAAACAGTGCTGGGAAAATTGAATATCTGTTTGCAGAAGATTGAAACTAGATCCATATCTCTCACTGTGTACTGAATTAAAATCAAAATGGATCAAAGACTTAAACATTAAAGCCCTTGAAAACATAGGTATAAGAAAGGATTTTCTAAACAGTACCTCAGCTGTAAAATTAATAGTAAAAAATCAAAAAATAGGATTGTATCAGACTAAAAATCTTCTGTACAGCAAAAGAATCAATCAGTAGAGTGAACAGAGAACCTAAGATTGGAGGAAAAATTTGCCAGCTACTCCTCAGACAGAGGACTAATATCTAAAATATTTAAAGAACTCTAACAATTTTGACCACCTAAACTAAGTTAGGTTCTTGAAATGCCCTTTCCTTTCAGCTTTTCCCCAGTGCCACTGCCATTTTTTTCTTGTCACTCTGCAAGATTTGGGCTGTGAGCTCTTCATTAACCCTTAACAGATACTTGCAGAGTGTCTGCTGTCTGTATAGAAGCCTCCAGTGTCCAGCCAGAGACCTGTCCAAACTGAAAGCCACCCTCCAGAGCTGAAGCCACTTGATAACTGTTCTAGGGTCACTTGAGTTGGTTGAGAGGTCTTAGTTTTTGTAGTTTGAATTTGACATTTTGTGTCTTTTCATTCACATCATTTCCTTTCTTGACTGTAGTAGCTCTTGGTTCCTTGTGGGTCCTTTGCTGGCTTCTCTATCCCACAGTTTTTGTTGTTAACTCTATGGCATATCCCAATATGATGTTTATAAGTTTCTGGCACATTTGAACTGTTCCCAAATGCACTAGTATCTACAATTCTTATGTTCAGAAGCTGAAAAAGGAATGGTAGGAGAAGATGATGATAAGAGCAAGAAACATCTGAGCTTTGGCTGCATGCCAGGCACTTTACACACAATCTCACTTCTTTAATCCCCAAGGCAACCCTGTGCTGTAGGTAGTTATGGTTTGTGTCTAGATGTATCCCCAAAGTCTCATGCAGTAACAGGATTTTTTTTTCCAGAGGTAGCTGAATCTGCAGTGTGTGATTGGTTCATGTACAATGCTGGAATTAAAAGAGGGTCATTACTGGATCAGCCCACTGTTTGGACTGGATCTACTCTAATCCTAGTAGACTGGATAGAATATAATGAATAGAAAGAGGCTTGTCTCACTCTCTTCTGTTTGCTTTTGCTGTCTTCCACTGCCATGAACTCTTGCCCCTCTGCCCTGCTACCATGCCTTGTAGCCATCCAATTGTGGGCTGAAACCTCTATAAACTGTGAGCTAAGTAAACTTTGCCCCGTTAACTTTGGATATCAAGTATTTTTTTTCAGCAATGAGAAAAGTAACCAAGGCAGTAGTATTATCACCCCTATCTAGAAATAAAAAAATTTTGGGCTCAAAAAGTAGAATAACTTACTCAGGGTCACACAACTCATGGCCAGGTAGTCTACGCACAAAACACTCACATGTAAGCACCACACTTTACCAGCTCAACTCCTGATTCCCAGAAGCAAGGAATGAGGCAGGTAGGAATAATGGAGAAGTATATGGACAAGAGGTTAAGAGGTTTAGTCTACTACACTTATGTATCCAGGACCTCTCTGTCCTGCCTATGGCAAAGCCTCTCCTGTGTCATCCTGTCCTGCTGCTGTCTACACTCCACGTGAGCAGAGTTCCAGCTCCTCCAGCACTCCCACTTCAGCAAGTTCACCCTGGGGAGAGGCGGAGGGCAGGAGGCATCTTCTCATTGCAATCAGGGCCTAGAGCAGCCATGCTGGTAGAAGCACTGATTGTAACCTTAGTATCAGTCACATGTAGAGAACTGGCCTTGATTAACACATAGGCCCATCAAGGAAAAGTCAGAAAAAGGGCTGTCATTTAGTGCATGTAAGTGGTAATCAAAGAAACCCATGCTTCCCTGCATCCCTCCATCACCCTGAGGCCAGACATCATCTCTTGAGATCAGGTCCAGAGAACTGGGGATGCCTTGGCTTCTAAGCTTAGATTGTTTTTTCAATTGCTTTTTATCTACCCTCTCTTTAATAAAAAATTAACAGCTCAGAGCAGGCAGCTTCTCCTAACTTTCTAGATGCACATTTGCTGGTGACTAACTGAGCAGGAGAGCAGGTGGAGAGAAAGGGAAGTGTGGAGTCTGTAGAACCCTGCGATGCCAATGACACCTGGCCTTTTGCTGGTATAGGGACTGTGCTTGTTGGTTTGTGGGGTTTGCAAGGCATAACAGCTTTTCCTCCACAGCATGGGCACAGAGACAGTGCTGCATGTGCAAGGGCTCCAGCACCTGCCCTGACTATGTGTAGTGCTCCAGGCTCGGGAAGCTGGTGAAACACAGAGGCCAGTCATGTTGGTCCTGCTCCTGGCTCGTGGGGCAGCTGTCATGAGATGGCATGTGGACAGGAGGAGTGCAAGCACAGCTCTGGACATGGGTGTGCAAGGTTGGGGTGCTGCAAGGTGCTGCAGGGTGAGGGCGCATACACAGAGCTGCTGGGCAGAAACCACAGACTGTCCAGCTTACCTGGAGAAGGAGAAGGAATAGAAAAGCAGAATTTTCACTAGGGAGCCAGGGATATAGCTCAGTGGCACAACGTCTGCCTGGCAAGTGTGAGGTCCTAAGTCCAATTCCTGGTACACTCCACACACACACACACACACACACACAAAGGAATTTGCACTAGGGATGTTTGTTCGATGTATGTGAATAATGTAAATCCACAGATAGTGTCTGAGTATAGCTATTCCCCAGAACTCATGGTTCTAAGGGTGAAAAATCTACTCTAGTGTCTAAGGTTGGGTTTTGAGGAAGTGATTAAATGAGATGAGGTCATTGTGTCCCACTGATGAGAAAGTGACTAAGAAAACAACTGTCTGCGTGGAGTAGCCCACATGGTCTCAGACTCAAGTCCACAAGACCCAAGAAGGTCATGTGGTTCTGGAGTCAAACTCATTCAAGAAGCCATCTTGCAGAAACCTTTCCATGGGTAAGAAAGAGAAAGAGCTGCAGACTTGTGGAAGCACATTGTGTGTGTGCCCAAGTAGTTCACTGCTTTGGAAAGTCCCTTCATTAATGGCAATGTTGCTCAGTCATCAATAGAATATGCCAAGTTCAGTCTGCACATTTTTTTTTAGTTACTTGAGACAGAGTCTCACTATGTAGTCCAAGATGACCTCTAACTCAACAATTCCCCTGCCTCATCCTCCTGAGTGCTTGGATTATAGACCGGAATCGTCATGTCCTGCTATTCAGTCTGTACTTTGTAGCTGTTACATTCATGGAGATTCTATATAGGCGGAAGCTCTTGACTAATTCATTGTGTTCTCTAATTGTGTATATATGTTTTTATTATAAATTATTTTTCTTTTATTGCAGCTAGCATATTGTATTATTGCACTGAAAGAAGTTACTGAAATGTAATTCCCATACCCAAACAATTTAACTTTTGTAGCACCGGGGACTGAACTAGCCAGGGCTTTCATATATCCCCAGCAATAGTGCCTCTCACCAAGTTACTAAATTGTTCATGTTGGATTCAGACTTGTGATCCTGCTGCGTTAGCCTCCCAGGGATGTGCCACCATGCCAAGCTCAATTCAACCTGGAAGTATATGATTCAATGGCTTTTGTAATATGCACTGATTTGTGCATCCATTGCCACAATCAGTTTTAGAATATCTTTACCACTGTTAAAAGAAAAGATGTTTTCCTTAGATTTCACCCCTATTCCCTCACTGGTCTACCCTTTCTGCCCAGCTCTGGACAACCACTAACCTACTTTCCATCTCTATAGAGTAAAATCATGTAATATATTGTACTTTATAACTAGCTTCTTTCACTCAGCAAAATATCTTCACATTTCGTTCTTGTTGTAACATGTGTCAGCACTTCATATCTTTTCACTTGCTTAACACCATTCAGTTGTGTGAATATACTGCATTTTATTTATTCAACAGCTGGTTGATACTTAGTTTTTCTTCCTACCTTTTATTATTACATTATTACTATTATTATTACATAAATATTACTGCTACTGATATGAACATTTGTGTACATGTCCTTGTGTAGATATAAATGCATTTTTAAAATTAACGCACATGGGGAGTATTTTCAATAAATTTTATTTTAGGATATTAAAGGGATCCTTACAAAATATTTTTTGAAAGAAAAATCTCAGGTCTGATGGGGCTGAAAGCTGCTATTTTAGTGAAAAGAAAAATTGTGCACTAACTCTTCTATACACTGAAAGTAATTTTGAGAAAGTTATTTGAGTGCTTTGGGTCCTGGTCCGCTTACCTCTAAAAATAAAAATTATTGTATCTCCAGCTCATAACTATTGGAAAGATTTGTAAGATAGTATGGGGAAACATGTAGCACATGGGTAGTAAGCAAACATGGTTCTTTTCCTCCAGCCTCTGGATTCTGCATCTTCCAGAGCTTTGCATAGTTTGGCGAGCTAGAGTGAAACAAGTAACATAATTCCATGCAAATTATCCAAGCAAAGACTGCTGCTAACTTCCTCCCATCAGGTAGAAAGGGACCTTCAATGTTCCTGAAATACCGTGTGCTCTTAGCTTGCAAAGACCTTTTTCAAAGACCTTGCTCAGGGCACCTGGATTTGGTGACAGCGTGCTGGCTGCTGCTCCCTGCACCACATGCACAGCAGGATGCATTGTCTGGAAAGTCCAGTGCCCACCTCTGTTAGCTACTGAGGTTTGGGCTCCTGTCAGCAGGAAGCATGAAACATTCCATGCCCTCGCACAAGTGCAAGCTGCACAGATGGGTTCAGAGCCTAGCAGAGTCATGAGGTCAGGCTAGAAGAGAAACTTCCCACAGCCTTGGCATTACACAGCATCCTAGGGCCCAAAGCCATTCAACTTGCTGCCCCCCACTTCATGGACCATGTGTCCCACAGGCTGATCCTGCACATGTGTGCTGTGCTAGGTGATGGGAGGGGAGGAGATGAAAAGGCATTGGCTCTGCCCTGGAGGAATTCAGAGTAAAAGCGCTGGAAGCACAGAAGAGCATGGGGCTGGAGTCCTGAGAGGGACAGAGGGATTAGAGAGAGACACAAGTTGTCCTTGGAAAAAGATTTTCATAAGAACTTCAGGTTAAGGTCATAAACTGAGCCAATACAAGAAGTCCAACTTCCTTTTCCCTGCAACCTCGCCAACATTTGTTATCAGTTGATTTCTTGATGGCAGCTATTCTTTCTGGAGTGAGATGAAATCTCAATGTTGTTTTAATTTGCATTTCTCAAATGACCAGTGATAGTGAACATTTCTTCATATATTTATTTTCCATTTGCATATCTTCATCTGAGAACTGTGTGTTCATCTCAGATGCCCATCCACTGTTGGTGGGAGTGTAGACTGGTGCAACCACTATGGAAATCAGTATGGAGAATTCTCAGAAGACTAGGACTGGAAGCTTCATTCAACCCAGCTATTCCCAGAAAAACTGAAAAGGGTATTTTCCCAGAAAAACTGAAAAGGTCATATCACAATGATAGATGTGCACCAATGTTCATAGCAGCACAATTTGTAATAGCTAAATCTTGGAAACAACCAAGATGCCCATTAACCACAGAGTGGATGAAAAAGATATGGTATTTTTATACAATGGAATATTACTCAGCTATGAAGAAGGAGGATCTTGAGGCCTTCATAGGTAAATGGAGACAACTTGAGACTATCTCATTAGTGAAATAAATAAGAATCATATTTATAAATATAGCATTGTATCTCTAGTGTAAAAAGTAATAAGAAATGTAGGAGTAATAAAACCCAAAATGTGTAATTGCTACTGTAAAAAAGAGAGGAAAAGAAAGTACTCTAAAGGATATAATTGCATGTATGGTTAAGTGTGTAAGATGAATGACCATGTTACTGTTTTTGTTAGATCGTGGAGCAGAACTGTTAATGGTCTCATTGTTTTAATGTGTACTTTGTATGTTTTAATTTTGGAACTTGAACAACTATTTCCTAGATGACAACATGTAAGTTATCAAGTAATGATTTATTAGTGGTTTTTTTTGTTCTTTTCTTTTTTTTTTCCCTTGGAATTCTGTATTGTTGCTACCCTTTTTTCTGTTTTGTTTTATTTTCTCTTTAAATAAAATAAAAAAAAGAAGTCCAGCTTCCCATCCTAACACCTAATGCCAAAACCCAGTAGCCAGAAGGTATATGTGTACAAGTAAGAGATTTGCTCCTTGAGCAGAGACATGTCTACAATCAGAACTTTGTTTGCAAACAAGGAGGCATATATGGGCTTCTCCTGAAGATGAGCTCAAACTGAAAACTTATAAAACTTATAAAACCTGAAAACTTATAAAACCACAAGGAGATGGTGACAGCAAGACAATCTGAAGGTGATTTAGCAGGAAGAGGCTAGAAATATATATATATTTAAAAAGCAGAGTCTGGACCAGCCTTACCAACTGGTTTGGCAACTAGAATGTGGCGGTACTGGTGCTGTGTAACATATGAGGCCCAGCCCTCCAGCACTGTATTTTAGTTTCTGCATTTGTTTCTTAGAATGCTCCCCTTTAAGAAAAAAATGTAATGATTGTTTTCTAAGAAGTATAGAGGGACTACATAATAGGTGTGAGAACCACAGTGATGGAATTCTGCCATGAGTGAAAGAGTTTGGACTTACTTCAAAAACAACAGGAGTCAATAGGAATTTATAGCCAAGGAGCAGATTAGGGGCCAGTGGGTTAAAAATTACTAAGAGGAAACATCAGTAGTAAGAAGAGTTATTCTGGCTAAACTAGTCCAGTGGGATTTTTGCTAAAGGCAAGCCACAGTGATCAGGTATTACCTATTATAGGGAATGTAAAGTGCCAGGAACCCAATTCTCTCCTTCCTCCACCTTCAATTAAGTGCAAAAGAAACAAAATGTGGTGGTGGTGGGGGGAAGCAGGGATTTAGCTCAGTAGCATAAGCGCCTGCCTGGCAAGTGCTAGGTTGTGAGTTCAATCCCCCCCCCACCAAAAAAAGAAAGAAACAAACAAAATGGGAGCAGGGTTATATTATAGAAAACTCAGTGTACAAAATATACATGAATGCCTGGGCACTCACCTACCTATATATAAGGACATGTATATTTTATTACTCTCTTACCATATTAATACACTAAAATGCACATGTATCCTTTTTACTAAATCTCACACAATAAGTACCTAGACAGCAGAAAGAGGCCAGAAAAAGAACCAATCAGAGAATGTACATGTAGGCGGTGGAACAGGCAATGGGCAAATCAAGGGTCTCAGAGCCTAGAATCGCCTGTCAAGTTATAGCAGATTTTAAGGGGGAGAGTCCCTTTCTTGCCATGTAATAAAAGGCGCTAAGAACAAAGCCTCCAGAGTTCGGCTCTGGACTCCCTACCTTAGTCTGAAAAGGTAATCATCTATCTCCTTGTTTCTCTCCCCTTTTCCAAGAAATGATTTTGTTCCTTATTTCTCTTCTGTTTCCAATAAAATGAGTTTGCTTCTCCTTATGAAATTATATCTCTACTTCTTTTATTGATGCTGATTTTTTTTTACAAACCCTAGATAAAAAATCTACCCTCACAGGATTTAACAGTAGAAGATGAGAAATTCATCAGTTCTTTATGTGATTTGCTATCCAAGGTGAGGGTGGGGCTTCTCGGTACTCTGCCTTGACAGAGTTCTTGCTAAAACTAAAATTTATAACAAGTGAATGGATGGGCCCAGGACAAGGTTCAGAAGACTGATTTAAATTTCATCAAGCAGAGAATCTGCCAGACTCCAGAAGCCTAAAGGAGCCCCTGGAGGAGAAGAGAGGCATCTTGGTAGACAGCCACTGCTGGGCTCCTGGCTGATGGACAGCACCAGCTGCCACCTACATCACTGGGCCCGCAGGTTTCACTAAGGTAGTGTCACAGGGAGCAAGGCTAAGTCCCCCCTGCAGAGTCTGAGTCCGACTGCAGAAGTGCGAGCAGGCAAATGTATTCTGTTCGCTAAATTTCGAGGTAGTTCATTGCACAGCAATAGATAAGTGGAAAAAGAAATCATTGTACAGAAGCCCCAGTTCAGATTAGTGGGGGCACACCTATATTTCCAAATTTCCTTTGGTTGAAATTCGCAGCAGATACCAGGCAGGTCTTTGTTGCAAAGAACTGGAAAAAAAATGATTACTCTAGAAGGGAGCCATGGATAGTGCATACTTAGAGGGGAAAGATCTGGCATGAAGGAGTCAGAGCTGAAAATGAGTTTTAAGTCACTGCATGAGGAAGAAAACAGTTTCAGTAATCGCTGTTTCATAACATTGAAAGCAATTAACTTGAATCTGACATAATGGTCTGACATTTGGCTGGAATTTCATACTGTTAATAGACAATCAAATATATGCGCTATTAAATGAAACAAATGTTTCTGCACAGAATTCACCAATGAGCATGTTGTATACTCCCTACTTCTCTTGGCTACAAGTGTATTTAATCTAGAAAAAAAGAAGAGCAGGAAATAGCTCTTCTGAAACATCTGACGATCTGAGAAATGGGGAGGCTGCCTCTGTAATGGGGAGTGCTGTGGCTCTCAGATTGGAGCTCTGTGTGGCTCTGCAGCTGGCAGATTGGACTCAGGCAATTTCCCAGATCAGAGCTCTCAAAGCGTGTGGCATGGTACTCAGCAGGGAGGGATTTTGTTCCTTGGTATTTCAATCAGAGGCCTCCTGACAAAGGCTCCCTGTGGGAACAATCAGAGGGAAGATTCCTGGGGCAAGAATGTTATGGAGGAAGTCTTGCTCCTTTCTCCTCCGATTTCCACAAAGGAGTGACCATTTCTGCTCTACCCTAAGGAAGAGGACAGAGCTAACTTATGTTTCTCTACACATGCATCTGTCTCCTTCCACCTTTCTGCTGGTGACTTAGTGACTTTGCCCATGCGTGAGTTTAGCAAAGGACTTGTATTAATCGGCTGTGGCTGCTGTGAAAATTCTATAGGCCAAGTGGTTTCTGCAGCACAGCATTTGTTCCCTGACAGTTCTGGAGGCTGAAAGCCATGATCAAGGTGCCATCAGACTTGCAGATGGTCACTTCATTGTGTCCTCATATGAACTTTCCTCCATGCATGCAGAGACAGAGGTCTCTCGGGTCTCTTCTTATAAAGGCACCTGTTCTATCAGATTAGGGTAATATTCTATGGCCAAATTTAACCTTAATTATCGTCTTAAAGCCCTGTCTCCAAATGTAGTCATACTGAGGTAAGAGATTCAACACGTGAATTTTGAGGCAACAAAATTTAGCCTATTAAGCACCTAAGCATGCTGACTCAAGAGGTCTGCTCACCCAGAGATGGATGTGCTCTGCCCTCTTCCTCACCACAGGACTAGTCCAGCAGAGCTGCTGTGAGGGGTGCCTGGTGCTGCCCACCAACTTTGGAATAATTCATTAGGAAATTAAAAGATATTAGAAATCCTCTCATTGCTATATCTTAGCCACATATTCTATTCTAGCTCTTATCAGTAGTCGGGCTAACAGTGGGTATGAATAGAAATTATGGTGAATGTTTAATTTGTTTAAAAAATTCATTATCGTAAAAGACACATTGCAGTTTATCTCCCTCAGAATACTTCCCTTCACTTTGAACACACTCATCCCATTGTTCTTGCCACTTTCTGAAGCAGTTCTGGAGTCCTCTTTCCTGAGTCTCTTTAGTTGCTCTATCACTGCTATGGCTGCCTTCACGTCCTGAACTGATTCAACATGTTCACTGTTCATAGCCATTTTGAGTTTGAGGAAGAACCAGAAGTCACACCATGCCAGATAATGTGAAAGAGAACACAGTATCGTGATCTTACGAGCCTGCCTTTTTATTGGATGGGACTTGGCAGCACCACTCACTGTATTTTTGATCACCTCTTGTAAAGACACTCACCAAACAGGATTTCTAGAACCTTTCCAGAAACTGGCAAGAACAATAGTATAAGGGTACTAGAAGTGAAGGAGAATATCCTGAGGGGCATCAGTGGCAATATGTCTTTTACTGTAACACAGTTTTAAAAACTTAAGTATTCAGCAGGATTTTCAATTACATCTCATTTTTGATCTTCATACATCTGGCTCTAATCTCTCAGTTGGAGAAGGAAGTGATTCTTAACATGGACAGGGCAAGAAGCTGGAAATCTGACTTCCTTGGAAGAGTGCTCTATTTTAGTCTTGTTTTATATCTTTCTGTTCATCTCTGTACAGAATCCCCGAGGAGCTAGGCTTTTAGACACAAAATAAATCTATGCTTGGAATGAAAGTGTTCCCTATAGGACACTCTGGGGTTCTATTTAGGACTAGCACAGTAATATTTGGCACCCAGATTTGCCAAATTTCTATCAAGGAAATCGCCAACCAAGTGATTCCTGGGAAACAACTTGCATCCTCTCCAGGTAAATATTGACACATTTGAGAGCTTTCTGAAAGGCAAACATCTCAGCAGTTGTTCATAGCATCCCGAACCATGTTCTACTCAGCTTAGAGGTGGATGCTCCCTGGGGAACAAATGAATCCTTGTTCATTCTGTCACTCTGTTTGTTTGGAAGATGAGTCTGACTCTCCTGTGGAAATTTAAATAGGCTCCTAGAAAAATATTAACACCTTGACATGCCATCTCCTGATACATTTCACTCAAATATGTTTGCTTTTGGGAAAACACTTCCTCTATCTACCTGTGCTCCTCCAGTCCCAGGCAGGGAACATGGGCCCCTAGAGTGAATGAGTTATTGTTGGCTCTGCACATACATGGACACCTGTGCCCCACATCCAAAGCTTCAGCCTTCTCCACTTGAAAACTCCAGGTATGCATGCAGCCACCATGGCTGACATTTCATTGTATACAGGGATGTCACAGACTGGATAGGGCTTTGTGTCTAGTGGGCCCCACTTGGAATGAGACAGAGTCTGAAGAAAATGAGCACCTCAGTGATATCCTGCAGATCCTCACTTTCTATTACCACGACTGGAAGGATGGGGTTGTTAGTTCTGTTTAATTCTTAAGAAAACCCTTCAGAATATAAAATTGGGAACGTATCACTCTTTGTTGCTGTTCTGACTCATCCATTGCCACTCTTGAGCAATTAGAGAAAGATGTCAGTTTCCCTGCCTCTCCGAAACCTTCCGCAGATTTCAAGTGCAGTAGCTCCCCTTTGGCAAGGAACAGGATTTAAATGCTTTATGAAGAAACTCTAGTTAAAGACATCCTACTCTCCGTAGCAGCCTTGTAAGACAGCAACAAACCTTTGATATCAGATCTATCCATTCCTCCCAGAGAGTTCCAGCTCATTTTCTCTAAGATGTGCAGAGCTCCTTATCTCATTATCTCCAGATAAAGGCCTTCTGTGGCCAGAGGAGGGTAGCCTTGTTAGAATTGCAATTGTAAACACAGAATTTTAACTTCAATTTAGGTGCACCCAGAAGATCTACAGGGTGCTAGACCATCCAAGAAGAGGACATCAGATAATCCCCTCTGTCATCTGGACCCTGTTTTCCATGTCCTCAAACACTTACAAAATCCCCAATATCTCAGCTGACTGAAGGTTTGCCTAGTGTCCCCTTTGACAGTGTTCCCTGTTGTAAATAAACTCTTGGCTTGTCTACCTTGCTCATCTATTGGTAAATTATTTTACCTGCCCAGCCATACCAGCCCTCCATGTGCTCTTGTTTTCTATGGCATGAACAACACATACACCAGTCGGAAAGTGTGGTCTTACTATCTCTGAGTTTTCCTCAACACTGCCAGGTCTGTGTTTCTCAAATTGTACAGATGATTGGGTAGCTTTTTAGAATACTGTTTCTAATCCTTTTCTCCGGGGATGCTAATCCCTTTCTCTGGGGATGTTTTAGATAGGAACCAGTGCTCTTGATATTTAATGAGTACTCATAAACTAGAAGCACTGGTTAGTCTATGAGAAGCACTGAATGAATTTCCTACTTTTACATATCCTTTTCAGATCTGGCAGTGGGAGTCTTGGATGGATCATCTGAATTCAGTATGGGGGCTGCAGTCAGTCTGGTCCCTGACTCCTTTATGGTTCAGAAAACTTAACTGTCTGTGAACAGCAGGACTTTATAGTTAGCAACAATGAAACAGTGAATTCCATTCAGGTTACCTGGTAACTACACTCACTCCTTGCACGTTGACTCACCAGCTGTTTTCATTCAAGTCTTCAAAGGCTTTCAGGAAATGTTTCAGCCTACAATAACAAGGAGTCTGGAATTCAAGAACTGATCAAGATATTATCAGGCATGCATTATTATGCATGTTTTCCAACGCATATGTGACACACTTTATAAAGTGTGCTCTTCTCTTGAGCCTCAGGCTCCTCTCCGGATGTTTTCAGAAAAAGTAGCACTGGGTAGAAGAACTTTATGAGACAGAAAAATAAGGGAAGGAATGAAGAAACAAAGGGAAGAAAAAGAAAGGCTGCACAAAATCTTTTTGTCACAATAAGCACTAAGATGTATTACAATAAAAATTTAAATTTAGCTTCTATACAGAGAAAAATGGAAATTCTTACATGGTATTGTGGCATTAAGAACTTAGTAATTTGTGTTTCTAAATCGTGGTAGATGATCCTGATCCATTCATAGAAAAAGAACTGAAAATGTTAGATACTCTTGAAATTACATTAACTCACAGAGAATTTGACTGCAAGAAGAGAAAAGTAAATGATATCTGGTTTGTGCTTTGACAGTACTTGCCAAATCAAGTGAACTTGCTCTTCAAATTACGTAGAATCAAAAGATAAAACCTGAAAAGGAGTATAACAGCACATGAGGAGCATCCAGAGACAGGGAAGATCAGATTTTATTCTTTCACCTACAGGTTGGCTGACATTGGAGTGACTATCTGCAAATATCTAAAGGGGGGACTAAGTATATATAGGTTTTATGGTTGGGGTGCAATTTTAAACAATCTAAAAAAGTCGATAAAATGTTTGACTTTAAGGTTGTAGGGGCAATTTGCCCAGTTGACACACAGAGCTGGTGTGAGGGGACTGAAGGTTGACCTTAGTCCTACATTAAGCTTTTTATTGCCCTTGCTTCTTGGTTACCAGGGGCAAGCTATTGTCAGTAATGGAGAGTCCATTGTTTGTAGTGGGCAGCCCAAGTCTCTCTCAAGCCAATCCTGACAAATAAGACTAAAATTGGGAGTTTACAGGTTGCATCTCAAAGTTAAGGTAATCCATAAAGAAATAATCCCCAAGACGGCTGTATTAAAATCACTAGTTCCAAACTGTAGGGCAGGTAGTAAGGAAAGCCATCTATCTTTCCTTATAATTTGTAACAACAGGCTGTCCCTTTTGTGGGGAGAGATGAGACCCCTAAGTAGGCTTAGAATTGGGGCAAGAGCTCTTTCAGAGGGTAGGATGAGAGCTTCTATGAGTAAGAAAGCAGTTGACTTTGTGTCTGTTAAAGAGACAGCCGGCTATGCAGCCCCCTGTGCACCAGGGATGGCCATGCCAGCCCTGAGAACGAGGAAGAAGGCTGTGCCCTGCCCCCACCACCACCTGTGAGCCAGCAGTATGGGCTAGAAGAGAACCCCTACCCCATCCTGTAAGCAGCTGGTTAATTTGGAGGAACACAGGCTGAGATGATAACAACTGAAGTAAAGAAACAATCTAGTGCTTTTATTGTTTGATTGACTTTGCAAACTCAAAACCAGTAGTTTGAGCAAATATTTTGAGGTTAACAATATGCAATATAGTAACTATTGTGGATTTCCTACTGTCTTATCATGGTTTTGTTTTGTTTTTATTGTTCTGTTTAATTCCCTTTAAAATTAAAAAAAAAAACCTGGCAAGCACAAAGTCGTAAGTTAGATCTCCAGTACAAAAGAGAGACGAGAGAGAGAGAGAGAGAGAGAGCCCTAAAATAAATAAATAAATAAATAAATAAAGTAACCTCAGGCTGGCTTACAGAACTGCTCCACTCATGCCTTTGTGGTTTGAACATGCGAAATATTCCTAAATTGTGAATTTTAATTACCCTGACACATTGTACAACCCTGTACCTTTAGCAATGAGTCCATTAACCAAATAAGTGCAGACCCTCTAAGTGAGTGGAGACATCTCCTATCCATAAGGATAGGACCCCTGCCCTATCCAGCAGCCACTCAGCTCCGGTGTTGCTACTCCTTCTGTACTACTCTGTACTACTTCCTTCTATAATAAATTTACTTTCACTGGTGGCAATAAATCTACTTTCACATCATACTGTGACTTCTGATTCTTTTTCTCTCTTCATGTGTCTGACAGAGAGAGAGACAGAAAAACAGACAGACCCAGAAAAGTTTGAGGGTGGGCTTGTGCCCCCAGACCACTAAATACAATATTCTTTTACCATGGGTGATGGGGTCTTGGGATAGGTTTCCAGGTTATTGTATGTGATGAGTATGGTGAACAAAAAATTGAATGTGGCATGTGACAAGAGGGAAGAAGCAGTAAAGTTTAATGACATTTAAAGGGGCAAGTTATGTTCAAAATAAGCAGGCACACACTAGTTTAAAGAAAAATGGCACAAGTGCAGTTTTGTGGCAGATTTAAGAATTTAAAATGTGCTCAGTCTAGCACACCTCCCATCAGGTCTTCTAGGACATGACTGATAATGTGATTGACAAGATGCTGAATCAAGTCAGTTGTATTTACTATGCATATTCTTTCCCATAGCTTATTCTGTTATAATTGGACATATAAGATGTAGTGCACATGTATGAACTTTTAATAAGTTTGAACTGGAAAAGGGCATTATAAGGCACGCCAGACATGTAGCACACACAGATCCTGGTTTGAGATTTCAGAATTTACAGGAACCTTTGTTCTTATCTCTACTTCCAGGTAGTGAGCCTTAGAACAAATCAGGGAGGTTGGCCCTGGGGTGTTCCCGAGGTTTACTTGAGTGGAGTGGAGTAGTCCCACAGCCCTGATTGTACATATATTACTCCTACCAGATTGCTGCTGGAATCAATTTTCTTAGGTATTGTAATAAAAACAAATTAAAAAAATTCCCTATCTGTGAATTTAGATGAAAGTTGCTTTGTGCAAATAATACCCAAGCATTTGATATAAGCAAATGTGAATCCTCTTTGGAAAAACTATTGTCATGGATTTCCAATAATTACATGAACATATGCAGTCAGAAGAATAAAGATAGAAGGGTGACAGTAGAATCAAACTTCCAAGATGAGAAATATAAGAA